>JAPKLW010002036.1:63598-123662 GCA_026898455.1 Plectranthus barbatus
GCTTCCGGCTCCGTCCGCCCTCTCACGGTGCTCACCAACACCTGGTGCTCCTCCGCCTCCGTCGCCGCAGATGGCACCGTCTTCCAGACTGGTGGAAACGACCTCGGCGGCCGCGTCGCCAGAGTGTACAAACCATGCACCGATAACTCCTGCGACTGGCAGGAGTTCAAAGATGGGCTCAAGCAGCCGAGGTGGTACGCCACCAATCACATTTTGCCGGACGGCAGAGAGATCGTCGTGGGCGGGAGAGGTCAGTTTAACTACGAGTTTTATCCGAAGAGGCCGGAGGCGGATACCTCGTACGACCTGCCGTTTCTCGCTCAGACAAATGATCCCAACATTGAGAACAATCTGTACCCCTTCGTTTTCTTGAACGTTGATGGGAATTTGTTCATCTTCGCCAACAACCGAGCTGTTTTGTACAATTACATGACCCGGGAAGTGGTCAAGACCTACCCGGTCATCCCGGGTGCTGACCCGAGGAACTACCCGAGCTCAGGTTCTGCGGTTTTACTCCCACTCAGAAACATCTCCCAACCCGAGGTTTTGGTGTGTGGTGGTGCCCCTAAGGGAGCTTTTGTTTCTGCTAAGAAGAGAATATTTGTACGTGCACTCGACACGTGTGGCAGGATCCGAATCCAAGACCCGAATCCTCAATGGGTCATGGAAACCATGCCGGGTCCCCGGGTCATGACTCATGGGGGATATGGTTTTACTACCCAACGGAGATGTCATCATCATCAACGGCGCCTCCTCCGGCTCCGCCGGTTGGGACTTCGCAGAGAAGCCAGTTCTATCACCTGTCATTTACCGACCCGACAACCCTACCGGAGCAAGATTCGAGATTCAGACTCCGAGCCCCACTCCGAGAATGTACCACTCCACCGCGATACTACTCCGGGACGGCCGCGTTCTCGTCGGCGGCAGCAACACTCATCAGAACTACACATTCACAGGTGTTGAGTTTCCGACAGATTTGAGCTTGGAAGCGTTTTCTCCATCTTACTTGAACTCCACATACACAAGCATGCGCCCACAGATTCTCTCCCCTGCTTCAAAATGGAAGATGAGGTATTCGCAAGAATTCATGGTAAGTTTCACCATTGGATCATCGTCGGTTGATGTGAATTCGATTGCTGTGACGATGGTGGCGCCCACTTTTGCGACGCACTCGTTTTCGATGAATCAGAGGTTGCTGGTATTAGCCAGTGGCGGAGGAAGTGTTACAGCAGTGGGGAAGACGTATCAGATCCGGGTCATGGCTCCGGGTTCGGGCATTCTTGCACCACCCGGATTTTATCTTCTGTTTGTGGTTCATCAAAATATTCCTAGCGATGGTATTTGGGTCCAGATAAATTGATTTTATTTTTTTTTTAATCGTAAATGTCAAATTGTTTATTAGAAATTCAATTGGTAATTAATTTATGAATTTTATAATTTAATCTGAATATCTTTGTGAAATTGTTAATTATTGTTGTATTTGTGATATTGTTTTATTTCATTGACATAAAAATATTATATTCCCTCAAATTATTAATAAATAATAAATTTAATAAAAATCTGAGCTTAATATATTTTTATGAGTAAAATACTATCAAACTTCTAATAAAATTCTTTCGAAAGGTGATCTAATATTCTTCAACTATTATTCTCTTTCTAGTATCTGAATTGAGTAGATTCTAGTATCTTTCGTAAGATTAGGCCTTCAAAATTTTAATTAAGAAGAGAATTTTCTATTCAAACAGCAACACAAGATAGTGAGACATCATGAACTCGATTGGGGTGAGATTTAAATTAATACAAAAAAAAAAAAGTTTCTGAACAATTTATGGCTTCCAGGTAAAATGTTACACCATCAAAGATTTGAACAATGAAAACAGATGGTGCTGAATACCTAAATCTTGTCCACATAGCCATTCGGCATGAAACGAGCCTAGTCTCGAGTTCACGTATCGAAAACCTTTGAATGGATCACACAAGGCTGGTGATTCTTATTTGGCAGAGATTCAACACATGATCTTCATAATGCAGTTAGTCCTTCACTCTCGTATAGCTAGAGCTACGAATTTTGGCATCTCTTTTGAATGTGCGGTTTATTTTAACCAAGCTTTGCTAGCTCTACATCCATTCCTGAGGACGATCCAAGGCAAATTCGAGGATCTTGCTACGATCAGAGCAGGGCCGCCCTCAGATATCAGGACCTGTGCAAATATAAATGCATCCTTTAACAAAACAATTGATAAAATAAATTGTGCTTGCTCTTCAGCTTGAACTCATTCGAATACACTAGCCACGATCTGTCACATTTTTTCGCCATGTTCGAATAAGTAATCCCTTATAGGAACAAGTTCTTACACTTCATACTAAGCATATCCCAAGTTCTCGCATCATAAATGTTCAAAGAAAGAGATCCCTAACATTTCAAATTATCAAGATTTTCATTTTATCACATCTGTTGTAAATATAGGCCTACGGCAACCCCTGTCCAACCTGAAAACTATGTTAGGCATTTTTTGGTTGTTTGATGCACAGGCGGGTTAGGTGCCGGTTTTTATATTTTTAAAAGATAATTAAAATTTATATAATTTATTAATATTTTTATATTAAAATAATAAATTAGTTTAACGATTAATTACTGCCAAGACCACCTTAGCATCAGACCCTATGCGAGCGCCTGACTAGTGTCTAGTGAATTTTGTTACCATGTTTATCACACAAACAAATGCTAACTATTGATATCTCCACTAATTTCTATTTCTTCCTCGTCATTCACTACACACTATGTCCTATTTCTCTAATTTTATGTGGCTTTGTCTTTTTCTTTATTTGACTTATTCCATGAACTTACTTTTCTATCAGGTGTGTCAATGTTTGGAGATCTAATATTCACTTTATTGTCAAGAAATTTATCAAGAGTTTCCAGTTCATCATATTTTTTCTTATTTCACATCTACATCATCCTAAGTTTTTATATAATGTTTTTGAAAGAATTATCAATCTCATCATAAATTGACAGTAGCTTGAGAAGTAGATTGTACCTGCACGACAGCCGTGGGGACTTTATGAAGGTTGTGATAACTGAATCTGGTTTAGCCTGCTGGACCATATCGAATGAAGGATCATGTGGAAGAGATCGTAGCGGACAGGTTTCGCATTCCATAGGAAATGCTTCTGCAACATTTTCACATTGGTTTGCATGGCAAGATACTTCTTCAAAGGGATTGCTAAGAGTGTCTCCTTTAGCTTGGGAATGTCCTTCTCAGCAATGACGACGGAGAAGGCGCTCCAATCAAGAACATCGTTGAGCGGAGGAACAAAATTGTCAGCAATGATCACCGGGACACACTCATAATATATTGCTTCAACGATTCTGGGGCTGTTGACCTCATAGCCCATTGGGCAAATGCAGTACTTGCTCGACTTCATGTGCTGAGGATACGACATTTTTCTTGCTACTTTCGAAGGTAGAGGCCCGTAGATCCTCATTTGCTCATCTTTGCCACTCCAGTGCTTAAGAAGTATAGGACGAACTCTACCGTGCCTGTTTCCAGCGAAGAAGGCGAGAATCGGCCGCTGTGACGCTCGCCTTCCACCTATATTTCTTAGAGGTCTTCTGGGATTCTTTATGGTCGTTTCTGGCAGGGAAATGTCCTTTCCAGATTTAAATATTCCCTCAGATGCATCTGCATTGCACAGAACTTTAATGGTGTTCTTCATAAGCTCTTCGTGCTTATTTAGAGTATATGGCCCCTGCAAGCAAAGCAAGAACGAAGGGTTGAAAGAAGAAGAAGAAGACGACGAAGAAGCACGAGGCCAATAAATGTCAGGTAGAGAGATATTTTGGCCATAATCATATTTAGAATTTAAGACACTTTGATGTTTCTAAGAAGATAAGGCCTGTCAAAAACAGGAAACTCATCTCCATTGAGGGGTCATCTAGCTAGACTAGTTCATGAGATTGCACATTTACCACCGTAAAACTCTGCATGCTATCAAATATACGTACCCAATCATGGCAAGCAACAAGAAAATGGTCTGATCCATGAGTTCGGTTCCAGAACGGATACTTTGCAGCAAGCATGTTCACGTAGTCACGCAGAAAGATAGACAATGGCTGCAGGTTATGCGAATTTGGAACGTAAAGAGCCAGCTGTAACTGGCGTGCACTGTATGGAAGATAGAATAGGTGGGCCTTTTCCGGGTCCTTTGTAACATATTGCTTGTTTGCTTCCATCAACTTCATGAACCATCCTTCAGATGAGTAGATTCCAGAAAGTTTAGGACGATGAAAAATAGGCGGTTTTCCTTCGCTATATATATAGACTTTTAGCAACCTCTCCATCCACTCATAGCTCCTGGAATTTGAATTTTATCACAACAAAAAGATATATTATCTCAGAATGTACATATAGAGTGCTCATGCATCAAGTGGGATTAGATGGTCTCCAGCGAGACCATCTTGCATGAGACGGATTATGAATCAGCCGATTCTCATTGTAAAAATACGATGTTAAAAAATCGGGTACACCATTTAAATAGGGAGGGGTGTCCTTTTTTTTTGTCTTCGAACACATGAGCAATTAATCATAGACAAAACGCTTTAATCACTGCGCTCCAATGTATTAATTGTGTATATCCACTAGTTTTGGGAGTGTTTATAAATTAGTTAGTCTCTAGGAGTTATTATGTTATGAATGTTACTTTTAATAGGTTTTATTGTTAAACCAATTCAGTTATTCTAAAAAACATTCTCCAACTATTTGTGGTTTAATTTACTAGATGTCTATTATGGATCATGTAATAGAAATCAACAAGGAGTTTTGAAATTATTGAATATGTTAAGAAGTGATTAGTACTTACAAGCTCAAAGTAAATTAAGAGATACATTATTCAACTATTTAAGTAAATTAAGACAACCTCAGTTACCAGATGTCAATTATGGATTCTGCAATATAAACCTACAGTTGAAATTATTGAACAAGTTATAAACTGCTTATTTTTTTTTCAAAAGTAGATTCAGCATGCAAATTATGGCAATTCTATAATAGTGTAATTGGAGTGTCCAAAATCTTAAAAGAAGTTAGATTTCCTTATTTCTATACCAATACAGGTTGTCTGAATGTACCTCTTGAAAGTAGAAATATTGCGGAACAGGGGGGAATATAATTCTGGATCATCATCATCACTAGCAAGTGAAGAACTCCCAATATCTCGTCGAACAAATGCAAGAGTTTCATCTGGTGTCAATGACAATAGGTACCTCTATAAACAGTATGAAAACTTAATCAAATTAGAAATCTGCAGAAAAGAAGTTAACAATATCATATTACCACCAAGAACCTGTTACCTCCAAGTGACTGGGCAGATTTTCGACCAAACGAGGCAGAGATGGAGGGGAGAGCCTGCTTGAATTTACACTGTTACTACTTCTCCTCTGTCGGGATGCTTTAGTTTCCTTGATAGGAACTACCAAGGATCTGTCCAGTTTGGCAGGAGAATTAAGTGAAACCTTTGTTTGTGCATCTCGAACAGATTCGAGCTGCAAACCAACTGCCAAGGACCGACTTTTATCTAAATTTACTACAGTATTCAAAGGATTGAGGAAGGAAATCTCAGAGAGTGAAGGGGAGTTCTTTTCAGTCAATGGATATGGAAGTTTAGATATCTGTATCAAAACACTAACTATCATAAGAACTGAACAAGCAACAATCAGTTTTCTCCAGTCAATTCTGAACAGCAGAACTACTACGCACACGCGTAGCAGTCTAGCTATTCGCATCATCGCTTTTGTCGAAAGCCTCGATGTCAAGGATTAAACTCCAATCTCTTACACCCTTTTAAGATTGAAAATGCCTGAATCCATTCTCTGATAGATTGCAAGAATCATTCTTGCAACCATAAACACCTGGCTATTGTAGGAATCATGGCAATGTCTCTACTATCTCCTGCAAAGACATGTAACAGCCTTCCATATCCTCTCTCGAGTCCAGTAATGAAATGCAATAACATTTAGAATCTCCTTCAGAGTTATAAGTGAAATTCAGCAGCAACTACTTCAACTCAAAACAAAATTACTATCCCAATCCAACAACGAAACCCAAGAGTTTTTACATAATTTCCTTCATCGTTATCAGTAGATCATGCTGTTACGAATAAAGAATCAATGCTCTTCGAGGTCCCTTCAACTCCTTTAGCCCAAAAAGAGGAGGGAGAATAATAGGCTGATAAAGAAGAAGACGATAAACCACTGAAATAGGAAAGATAACCATCAATAACTTTCCTAATATTGTGTGTGCGTGCGTGAGAGAGAGAGAGAGAAAAAAAAAAACAAATAAAACCAGAAATAAACTCTCATAACAACAATCAAGAAAAGAATATCCCAGCTCAAATATTCATGCGACAGTAGGTGAGAAAACAATAACGAATGTAATGATTTCATCTAATGTCGGAAATGAATTCTGCATAATTGGAGCAACAGATGCATATTCGGCAGAAACAAATTAATGACGAGTACCTGGAGATCGGAAGGGCGTGGAATTGAGAAAAAAGGGCAAGAAAATTGGGAAGAGAAAGGGAAAGGAGGTGGAAAGAGGAAGAAAGGTGAGGAAATTAGGAACATGGCCACGTAAATAACGGTTTAAACTTGCAACTGTGCAGTTAATTTATTTGTTTATTTATTTATTATTACATGCTACATGTGTGTTTGGATACTGTCCGATCCAACTTGGATACTTTGAAAAATTTAAAGTAAATATTCAATATAAATGTTTCTTTCAAAATAAATACCTAAACTCAAATATCCTTAATTCTCAAAAAAATTAATAATTCGAAGTAAATAATAATAAGATACATCAAATGTCACATTAATTTTATGCTTACTACTACTCATTATTGCAAATATTTTTACAAAACTCGTCATAAATGTTTCTATGATTATATATTAACTTTTTTTTTAGATCCAAAGAAAAATTTATTTTAACATGTTTTGGCTACAATCAATTATATAATTTATACCTACCAAAATACCATTCCGGAGCTCCCTAATAGTATCTGCCAGTTTCAAGGAATGTAATATGAACCCCATCGGACTTGGTAAGCTCACAAACCGCAATTATTAAATCAATTATTCCCTCTATCCCTAATGAATTATCTACAAGGTAGATTGAATAAATTAGTATTTTATTAATAAATATATATTAATTTTAGGTAAGTGAACAATTAAATTGGACGAACAAAAAAGCAATAAAGTAAAAAATTAGCTGGTCTAATATTTAATTAGAGGAAATTTATAAACCATAAAAAACAACATTAATTTCACCCTCCAAAACAAATCTTCGCCTCATAATTGGTTTTGTTGTTGTCACTCGTATATTTCCCTTCCAATCTTGAACTATAGCACCAACCAATTCCAAATAGACCAAGATTCTCAATAATGTACAAATCAACATCCAATTCAAACACACCATTTTGAGGTAAGACCCTCTTGCATAATCCTAGCTTAGTACCATATCTCAACTCATGTGCAAACTCATTCTAACCATCTTGTAACGTCTCAGCTTCAGGTTGCGAACGAGTTCACCCGAGGTCGGCTACGTTACCCATCAATGGTCTAGACCGACTTCCAGACTGACGGCTGACCCCACATACCAACTCAAGACATTCCCAGTGTACTTTGTCATCACTCACACCGTCACACGCACTTTGATAAACTTTCCAAGGGTCACCCATTTTAGTTCTACCTCATGTCAATCACATTTAACTTTGGGGTTTTCATACAACGGATGCCGGAAAAGATGATGCACCATGTTGGTACAAGTATGAATCCTTTAAGTTCTCATCAACTATACAGTCTTATTCATCTATAGTCTCAGAATCTCTCTCATTCTGGTGTGGGCCCAGTTCATTCATGTCACCCTCCACTCAACTAATGAAAGTTTTACGAGAGTCGCTCATGTTCGTGTTTCTCTACACTGTCGATCACCCTTTGCTCCGACACCGAGTCACTACACATTTTAAAACTCCTTGAATAATTCAATACTCCCTTCAAACAAATAATTATATTGTTACATCAATTCTTTATTACGTTTCTCCGAGCAAGTAAATCCCAATCCTAAGTTTATTTTTTGTATTTTCTGCTTTTTTTTAAAAAAAATTGTATACGTAAATAGATGTATAACTAATAATGTATATGCTAATCTGATTTAGAGTAGTTCAACATTATCACAATTTTACTATTCTATCATCCAAAAAATCATATGAATATTAATTTATTTTTATTTAATTCTTAATTTTATATTATAAATTATATATATGTGTGTGCAATAAGCAATGATTATATTTTTTAACTTTTCTTTAAAATATACATATTTAGCAATTCATTTTATTTACTAATTTTAAGTAATGAAAATATAACCATTTATGAATTGTTTTTGGAAATTAAACTTTAACTTTTTGTTTGATCTACTTATATATATAGTCAAATGTATAATATAGAGTCATTTGCATTATAATCGCGATAAATTGATGCCTTGAAATTAAAAATATATATACATAAATATATAATTTAATTAATTATATCATAATTCATAAAACAAGGCATCAAATGCTTGAATGGAACTACACACTTGGAAATCTAGTTATATTATATTATAAAATGAAATATCAATATTAGTTTTTGTAGTTTAACTAAAAATCTTAAAACCTCAAAAATATTCATGCTAATGGAGAAAGTGGAAAAGTAAATAAAGTTCCACGTCCATTTCATTAATCCAACCAATAATATAGTGCCACGTAGTTTTAAGGTCCCACCGGCCAACCGAAAAGCTATATTGTTAACGCCGATTAGCAGCTAAATTACATAAAAGCCACCATATTCTTACCGCATTACGATCACTAAGTAGCCAACCGACGCAAGGGCATTTTTGTAATCAAAATATACCAAGCACAGATTGTGAAATTCCAAGCCAAAAACCCTATGAGCATAAAAAAATGAAGGGAAAATTCAGAGTAATGAAAACTGATTGATCGATCTGCAAATTCTGAGCTCTGATCCTTCGTTAATGGCTGCCCCCTTCTTTTCTACGCCTTTCCAGCCTTTTGTTTATCAGGTGGACTTTCTCTCTTTTGTGTGATTTGTTTGTTTGTCATTTATCTATGTTTGTATGAGCGCGAAATTGTGATTGGATATTTCTCATCGAATTAGGGTTTTAGTTGGATGGATTTTGATTCTTTATGAGTTGATGGTGATTTCTTGTATGATGAAGAGCTTAATGGAGCTTAAACTGAGAATAAACATTTTGTTTAAGATTTTGAGTATGAAGTTAGAGTTGCTTTTGTGTGTTTGGGATGTAATCACTGGAAATGTTGAGGTTGAGTTTGGTGAATCTGATTTAGGCTGCTGAGTGGCATTTCCGTGGTTAGATCATGTGTTGGATTCCAAGAGCAGATTCTAGTTGGAACTTGGAACCGTCTGTCTTTGGATAGCCTTAAGGACAACTGGAAGACACTTCTATCTGCTCATAGCTTGTATTCTGCATTGAACACTTTGTGTAGTTTTTCCTCGAACTGGATTGCATTAATAATGTGATGGATGCCTTGTCAGCGCTGCCCGCATTTTGCTTGTACCAGAGCAGAGATCTCAGCATAATTTCATTGTTATTTAACTTGTCTATACAGTCTGATTTCTGAAGACTCTGCTGTAGTTTAGCAAATTAATCTCATATGAATTCAAAACCATTCTCTAACATATCCAGCAGAGCATACACTTGAATGGGCTGATCTGTTTCAATAAGTTGATCTAGGAATTTTTGCATAGATGCATTTCTTTATTACTTCATCTATCTCCTTTCAAAGAAATGTACCCAGGGCTTCTTTTGAAGTGGTCCTGCCTTTAAGATATAAGGAAAAAACTACGAGTATGAGGTTTCAAAAGTATTTTGGATTTTGATGTTATAATAAATATACTATTATGTCTAAAATGAAAGTGTTGGTTAGACATGTTGTGTATCTGAAGACGAGTGTCGATCTCAGTCTATTATTATGATATACTTTTCTCTTGGTAGCTCACATGCTCATTTGTGTTTTATTCCAGAGCCCACAAGATGCTGTAACACCTTTCCAGATCTTGGGAGGGGAAGCTCAAATTGTTCAGGTCTTTCTCAAACATAACATGTTCTTGTTCTTCTTGTAAGGGCATATTGAATTTTTAACAAGATTTACATTTTTGCCATATTTCTTTGTTTAGATAATGCTGAAGCCCCAAGAAAAGATTATTGCAAAGCCTGGTGAGTTATTAGTCAACTAGTGCAGAAATTAGCATTTTATATTTGTTTCTAACCAAATGGCAATTGAAAACTTGCATATGCAATTTTCTATGAGGCTCCTTACCTATTATGTGCTAAGAATTGGTATAAAATAAATAGTACTTTTGTGTTATTGGAAACCGATCACCAAAATACTCAATACATAAATAACACTTCAAGTGTACAGTGTATTGTGTACAAAATAGGATGGGCAGGGTGTATCAAATCTATAGAGACTACTAAGTTTTAAAATAAAACTTTGTATTAACCCACAGTTTGGTAAAGCTTTTGTGTACAAATACACTCATGTTCTCCAATGCTAAGTGCTTAGACCCATGTGTAATGGAATAAAGGACTTTGTTAATACAATTGTTATCTTCAAATCTAACGGGTATTCTCACGTCATTTTCACCCCTGCTTAGCCTTCAGTCCTGCCTACAAATGCCAAATCTATTACAAGTAAGACTGAAGGTAGTTGAACTGTTGAAGTAATTCATTTTTTAAAAAATTGATAGCATTACTAAATCCCACCCACCCCATCCAACTGTCATGAGGCAAGGCAAGACGCTTAAACCACTTGTGCCCCAAGCGAAGGACTTCATTATGGTTGATTGAAGTTATTCACAATGAGTGGAATCATCATGGTTAACTTTTATTTTTGGTGGGCGTGCCTTATTTTTTATGTAATTTTTTTTAAAGGTGATAACCTTCCCTCCATTTTTTTGTTATACATCAGTTGTTTAAGGCAAGACGCTTAAACCACTTGCGCCCTGTGCTGGGGATTATTCAAAATGAGTGGACTCGTCATGGTTAAATTATTTTTCGTGGGTGTGCTTTATTTTCTTCATGTCAATGATTTTAAAGGTGATAACCTTCCATCCATATTGTGGTTATGCGTCAGTGGTTTTTCATCTTTTCTGTGCCTATTCCCTCTCTCTCTCTCTCTCTCTCTCTCTCTCCATGAGCGGCTTAGTTATTAGCATTAGAGAACTGTATGGGTGTAGTTATATCTATAAAAAACTTCACGGTCATACATGTATATTGGGGTAAACTTTAAGTTTGTTCTTACCCTTTTCCTCACAAATCATAATCTAATTATCTGATGGTTTCACTGGTTAAGTGGCCTTTCCTGGTGACACCATTTAAGCCATTTTTTAGTTGCTAAGCTACCAATTGAAGTTACCGAAAAAAAATTATGGGCTCTGGTATGATACATTTATTAGTGCTTTAGAACATCCTTTAGCTGCTGCTCTTTTCTCTACTTTCATTCTATTTTGAAGAAGAACAAAAAAAAAGTTGTGTTGGTGTAAGCATTTTATATATAGATGTCTTGCAGGTTCCATGTGCTACATGTCTGGGTTTATACAAATGGATAATGTTTATATGGCTGAAAATGAAGCTGCTGTGTGGCAATGGCTTCTTGGAAAAAGCGTTACTAGCATAGTACTCCAAAATACTGGTTCGACTGATGGGTTTGTGGGAATTGCTGCACCTACTCTTGCAAGAATCCTCCCGGTTGGTTGTTTCTATAGGGAATTGAGTTACTTGACCATTTTATTGTTTATTATTAGGGCTTACCTATTTCTTACTAAAATCCTTCACAGATTGATCTAGCACTATTTGGTGGTGAAATGTTGTGCCAGGTATTGATCAATGATACAAAATTTGCTTAAGATTAACTTGGTTATCTTGCTTCTTGTCCTAACTGTTTCTGTCAGCCAAGCTTTTCATACTAGAAGTGTCTAGAACTTGACTTGTGTTAATATATATTGCAGCCCGATGCATTTCTTTGCTCAATAAATGATGTAAAAGTGAGTAACACAGTTGATCAGAGGGCACGCAATCTCATTACGAGCGCTGAGGTTAAATCTAGTTTCTTTTTCTCCCATTTATGCTCGGAGAATGATATCACTCGACACATTACTCACAAACTAATCTTGCTTGCAGGGATTTTTGAGGCAGAAAATATCTGGTCAAGGACTCGCTTTTATAGTTGGTGGTGGTTCTGGTATGACCTCTAAGTTGCGTTTGCAATTACTGGAGTTCTTTTGGACTTCTAGGCCTTCCATACCTGCTTTGTTGGTCCATATGGATATTATGTGAAATATTCCTCTAAAGATATCACAAGAAGAAAAATTCCATGTCTGATAATGTATGATTCTTGCATGTAGCAAATATGTGCATTTCTGTTCTGTTAACTCACTTCTGATGGAATAATTGCGATTTACTAGGCTACACAATTCTATGTCCATGTAAAATTTCCTAATATCTTCCCAGAAGCGATAGTGAGAACCACATATGTTCCATGATTTAATGTACCTATCTTTCTTTTGTGGACAGAATGCTTGCTGTGGCTTGTGAATAAGGTTTCTGATCACTGTTAAGAGTTCAAGTTATCCAAATATGCTTCTCTAATTGAAAACAGAAAAATGTTCCATGAGTTTCTTAGTTTTCATTAGGTGTTCTATAATTATAATATATAATAAGAATCTACAAGATTTAAATACTTTTTTTACCAGAAGTAACTCCAAAATCTGAATGTCACCACAGTCTTTAGAGTCAATATCTTTTAGAAATGAGAAATATTACTAATTAGGATTTCTGCTCCATTAAGCCTATTATTATCTTGGTTCCTCCGTATTTTCACTGTGTTATTGGATATACAGGTGTGTCTTCATATCTGATAGAAATCCAGGGTACTCAAATCTACAACCAAACAATATATACTGCATACAACAATTTGATCTTTAGTTTGAGGGATTTTCTGTTTTATAATATCTTAGGTTTCTGACTAAGCATTTCTCTCCCGAATCTTTCCAGAATAAAACTTATATTGATTTAATAGTTCTCGATAGTTGTAAAGTGAATATAACCTATTTGATATGGCCGTAGTGAGGGCAAGAAGCCACTGTACTTGGTTAGAATTGCTTGTCCAATTTTGTTGAGCCTGCACTAATCAACTTGCTATTGTTTTCATCTCTCTGGTGCTTTTAGTTGTACAGAAAAATCTCGAGGTGGGTGAAGTTCTTGCAGTTGATGTCTCTAGCATTGTTGCTGTGTCAGCATCAGTTAATGTACAAATCAAATATAATGGTCCTATGAGAAGGGTGCTCTTTGGGGTGAGTATCCCTGTGTGTCTTTATACCCAAGACATGTTATGGATGAGTGTTTTTTTTTTTTTTTGGCTACCAGATGTGCCGAGTTATGTTTCCCTGTCATGTATGTTAAAATTGATCTACTGAGTCTGCGGAGTTCCTGATTACTTGATAATTTATACAAAACGTTCAAGGAATATGTTTGGATGTGTTTTCTGTCAGAGGAACTATTTTATAATCATCCGTTACTCATGATGCAGTGGAGATCTTTTTCCCGAGAGACTGAACACAGCTGATTGTTTAGTTTGCACTGTTCATAATCTGAGAAATAAAGTTGAAATTTTAATGTTACTCAATATAGGCCATCTTACTAATATTCAAGTTTCCATGCTGGCTCTCCGTCTATCAAACGTCGTACTTGAAGTTTTCCCTTAGCGTTTTATTTTATCTGTTGCACTTCCATATTTGTATTTAGAAATTTGTTCAGGTTTATCTGTCATCATGAATTGGCAAAACTTCTTTGTGATATTGTAAATTCATTTGCTAGAGGTTGATGTGGAATGGGAAATATCATCTTCTCAAGTTGATTTGGAAATCGTTGATGAACCTGTCTTAAAAATCCTGCTTTTGTTGCAGGGTGACAATATGGTAACTGCTGTTATCACCGGACCCGGTATTGTCTTCATCCAGAGCATGCCATTTAATCGGCTTTCGCAGCGCATTGCTAGGTAATCTTGAAATAAGCTCCTCCTCCCTTTTCTCCATGCGAATAATATAAATGTATTTATTGTTGGTTTGTTGTAATTGACAGGGCGGTGACGTCTCCAAATATGAGAGACAATCCCAAGTTTTTCTTCCAGATAGCAATATTTTTCTTTCTAGCGTATGTTATTGTTGTGTCATCACTAATCTTGACTGACATATGAAGAAGTCACCTCCTTGTTTTGTTAGAATATTCCCAATTTGAAAGTTGAATGAATGAAATAGATGACGTGGAGAGTTGTAACATCAGCATGATGCAAATGTAAAGAGCATTATAACTCCTGTAATTTACTAGTACTTCCTATTTAGTGTCAAATTTATAAGTTTACTCAAGAAGTCCATTTTTCACCCCTAAACCAAAAGCTTTCAGCTCAATGTGAACGTTTTATTGTTTACTACAATGATTCTACTTGTTAGTTGCAACTCTCCTTAAAAATCCTTGGTATTGTTACTGTTTGGTTTCTCTTGAAATATAGAGTATTTTTTTAAAAATCACTTTTTCAACTGCAAACTAAGTTGATGCTGATGATTTTAAGTTCGCTTATTATAATTGCTTACTTCTAATTTATTTATTGCACATAAGTTTGATTTAGAAGTTTGAACTAAATAAGCTTTGATGAAAGAATAACTGAATCCACAAAATCTAATGGCAACCTATAAACATTCTTTATCCCTAATACATTACATGTTTCACAATCATTTTCATTAATATCCATTTAATATATTTTTTTTTTTTTTAGTTTAGTTTTGCGATTTACGATAGAGTTTATTATAATTTTTCTCACCTATTCACTGTGAGAACATATTAATGTAACATGTGCCACTAATGTAACAATATATTAAGTTATTGCAATGGGGTCAATTTTGGTTATTACAATCACCACTAATGTATTGTCACACATGTCAACACATGTCCACATATTAACAGTTATCGTACGCATATTAACACATGTCCTCAGTGAACAGTTTTGCTCACCTACTCACTGTGGACACATGTTAATGTAACATGTGCAACTAATGTGGCAATATATTAAGTTATTGCCAATGGGGTCAATTGTGATTATTACAATCACTACTAATGTATTATCACGTCAGTCGTATGCATATTAACACATGTTCACGGTGAGCATTGTAGTATTTCTAGAGTTTATTATCTCATTAATTATATATGATATAAAATAGTTTTTATAATTAATTATATACTATTAAAAATCAATTAGTTCACTATCACATTCTAACAAATTAACATTCGATACTTCAATCGGGTGCAATAAAATTTAACTAATCAAAACACAATAAATTATAGTATAAAAAAAAGAATGTTTTAAACACAAAATTAATGAATTTAATACAAAAACGTAACAAATCAACAATCTAATTATTTCTCAAAAGCAATCAAAATCAGCATCACAATAATTAAACCCAGATGTATCAAAAGACTTAGGAGGAAGAAAAGGGGGTTTATTGCATCTCAAAAGAGCCCAATTCACCCCTTCAAAAAACGGATGATGCTTGATCGCCGCAGCCCCCAACACCGACCCCATTCTCTTGCTCGGCTCCTTCTCCAACAGCTGACTCATCAAGTCCTTAGCCGCGGCCCCAACCACCGGCTCCCTCGGAAACTCGAGCCCATGAGCCACAATGTTAGCCAGGGTGCACTCATGGTCCCTCCCTCTAAAAGGGGTCACCCCATAGAAAAGCTCATACATGAACACCCCCAACGTCCACCAATCCACCGCATTGCCGTGCCCCTCACCGGAGACAATCTCCGGCGCCAGGTACTCGTGGGTCCCGACGAACGACATCGACCGGGCGTCCACCGGCTCCGCCACGATCTTCAGGGCTCCCTTCTTTTTCTTCATTCTATTATGCCATGCATGGGGCACCATGCATCTCGGTAGAATGCATGATGAGATCGAAAAGGTGGTTGGGTCTTTTTCCGATGAGTGACGATGGGATTTTCCGGCGTCGTAGACGAGCTGAGCCTTGGACGTTGAGTTATTGCATTTCATGGAGAGATCGAAGTCGGTGAGCATTATGTGGCCGTCGGATCGGACTAGGATGTTTTCGGGTTTGAGATCACGGTAGATTATGCCTAACATGTGGAGATATTCTAAGGCAGCCACTACTTCAGATGCATAGAACCTGAGGAAACACCAAATTTGGAAATGATGTTAATTGAATTATTTTTTGACGAGATTAATTATTTTTGGACATATTAGATTATTAATCATGATCATGATCATGCAGTTGGTTAGGGACATTCTTGTTTGTATTTCTCTAACAAAGTCTACGAGATGGGACCCTTTTGCTTACTACCAAATCTTCTACCAGATTTTGAACTATTTGTGTATATTTTATCTGAACAACTAGTTTTATGCTTTGTGTCTTATTTTATGATATTAAGATATAGTTTATAAAACTAATATATTTGTGTATATATATTTTTAGTATTTATTCAAAAATATATTTAGTTAATTTTTATATATTCATCGATAATACTTCCTCAGTTCTGGTCAATTGATCTCATTTTGACCGGGCATGATAACCAATATTTGTGAGTGTAGTGAAATTATTAAAATATTAATGAGTGAAAATTTTTATCATTTTAATAAATGTGACTAATATATTAAGCCAGATCAAAAGAAAATTGAGATTGATATAACATGACAGATGGAGATGGAGTATATATTAGTATAATTGTATTATAATTAAATAATTCACTATATTATACACCTAACTATGTAAATAAATTTAATATAAAAAAATCATGTCAAAAAACAAAATCTACAAAAATAGGAGTCCGCTTCACAAAATTAATGCATAAAAAGTATACTTGTATTATTTAAAAAAATATATTAAATAAGATAAATTTGCGAGTGTGTTATTTCATATTTTATTATTACTCTTTATATAAGTGTGTGTGATAATAAAAAAAAACAGTAAATAAAATAAAGTTTGATATTGAATACTGATGTGATGTGGTATTTTTTGAAAATGGGAGTTCCAAAAGTATAATTATTACTCTCTTTGTTCGATTAGATTAGTCTCATTTTTCATTTCCGTCCATCCAGTTAAAAAAGTCTTGTTTTCTAAAATGAAAATTAATCTTTGCACATTAATAAAATAATAATTTTACTACACTCAGAAACAATAATTATGATTTCCTATTTAAAGTGACACTAATTATATGAGACAGACGAAGTATTTATTATAAAATTTCTTTTTTATTTGGTGCATTAGTAGATTTAACGTTTAAGATGAAAGAATAATATACTAACCGGACAGCATCAACGTCGAACCTTTTCTCCGGCTGGTGTTGCCGGAGCACGTGGAGGTCGCCGCCGGGACAAAACTCCGTCAACAAACACGACCACTTTGGGCAATCCAATGTCGCAAAAAGAGAAGGGCAAAACGGATGATCCAACATCTGAAGTATTTCCCTCTCTACCCCTGCCCTACTCTCTTTGTTCCTGTAAGCCAGCTCCTCCTTATCCATCACCTTAGCCGCAAAATAGCCCCCTCCGCCCCCGCCGCCCTTCAGCTCCACCAGGTACACGGTGCCGATGTCGCCGTTCCCCAGCCGTTGCATGAAGTTCAGGTCGTCGAACGTCAGCTTCTTCCCCCTCGACGACAAGTGGCGATGCTCGGCATTTCTATCGAGATCGACACTTGACGTGGAGTTGAAGCTCTCAGTATTGGAGTAGCTCCCGATCAGTTTGACTTCCACGTCGGACATATTGGTGGAAGTGCTCGAGACGGAGGCTGAACTCCTAGTCTCGCGACTCTTCAACTCAGTATTCGAGTAGCTCCCGATCAATTTGACTTTCACGTCGGATATAGCGGTGGAAGTGCTGGAGATGGACGCTGAACTCCTAATCTCGCGACTTTCCATCGTATTGTCCACGTGGATTTCCATGGAATGATGAAGATGTATGAGAGAGAAAGTGTGGAGAGGGATTGAGGGAAGAAATGGAGAATATGAAGAGGAGCATTGTGAGGAATGTTTGGGGCCGGCAGGAACGTAGGCTGGGTCATTCTGCCGGCTACCTTAATTTAATTTCTTTTAATGCTTAGTTTTTTTATAAATATTATTATCAAAATTTATTATTTAATAGTAATAAATTATTGTATATATTATTATCAAGATGGAAGCTGCCGAATACTTTGAGTCAAAAATATTGTGGAGTATAGAGAATGGGTCTTGGATAATGTTGTTGAAGAATTAATTATTATGTTGAAATTATGTAATTTGGATTTTTTTCACAAAATCTTGGAGAATATTCTATTTCTGTCATTAGTGTAATAGGAGGTAATTATTAGAGAAATCGCATTTAGGGCAAAAAATGAAAGATATTTTTATAAGATGGATCTATCTGATAAAGTAAGATGTTTACTACTTTCATCTGAATTGTTAGTGTCAAGTTCATCAAACTTTAATTGTGAATATTTATTTATTTTAATTGCATAAAAGAGCCAAATTTACTAAAAATTCAATACAAGTTTTTATAATAGAAGTAAATATTTAATTAAGTAATAGTTTAAAGGGTGAAAAATATAAATTCATGATAAGCTTGGCAAGTTTAATCGAGCCAAAAAAATTATAAAAGCTCTCATTAAACTCGTCACACAACAAATTTATTTTCATTTTTGTTATACCCAAAAGCTCCAACCACAAAGGTACGGCAACATTCGTGAAGGGCAATTAATTATAAGATATATGTGATTTTAATAAGACACAATTTTTTTCTTGCAATAATCATAATTATATTTCCACCTGAGTTATCAATTAAGCACTTAAATAAAACTAGCAACTTATTAATTAGTTAAACCTATCAATCTATACATAATTTACATTGAGCGACTGACATAAGTAGGTAGCAATTTCTCTCTTGATTGAATGCTTCCATCTTTTTCCTAAATCAGCATACTTCCACAAGCTAAAGCTTGCAATTAGATTAAAAGAAGACTCTGGTTTATAGTGGGGATGGTGAGAGAAAGTACTGTGGTTGTGATTTATGTAGAAGTATCCCACACAAGGGACAGCATGGTGTTGAGGTGTCCCTGTAAGCAGAAGACTCCATGAAAGACTTGAGATCAGAAGGATACCCGGGCATGACGAACAAGATGCTCGGTGCCAGCTTTGAAGACCATCTTTGGCAACACATACAGTACCAGGAGGGTTTAGTAGGAAGAATCTGCATTGTAACTGCACATCTTTGAAGTTTGTGTGTTTGATGAACTCCGTTGTCGTGTTTTACACCGGTGCAAGTTGCATACTCCGTTGATTCGAATGGGACGAGTGCTGAACAGTACTTGCAGTGCTCGGGCACTTCATTCTGGAGAGTTTCTTGTGATTTCCTGGTAAGAAAATGAAGTGTGATTTCTCATTTTGACTAAATTCATATATTTAGAAGATAGAAGAAGAGAAAAGAGCGATATAAAGAAAGGGTCCAATGCTTAGCTTTGGAAAACTAGCAAAGTTTTAATACCATGATCCTTCATGGCTCCGAAAGATGGTTTAATTGTCAATTCAAGACTCAAAAAATTAATTCTTAATTTAGGATGTGAAATATTACAAAAAATTCTCAATCCAGGATCCAAAAGATCATACAAGAATTGAAAATTCATTTTTTGGATCCTAAATCGATAATTAAATTATCTTTTGGGTCCTGAATCGGCAACTCTCCTAACATGAAGGAATGAGGACATCGCATGGAACAAAATAGAAGGTGAAACAAAAGAAGAACTATTCAAATGATGGAAAAGTGAGCGATTACCTCTTTTTAATCTTTCTAATCTCTGCGGCAAGGAATTCGCAATCCTTTACATTTTTCTCATTTAGCAAAACCCACTGCTCCATCTGAGGCAATCCATCAGGATACCAGCCTCCAACTCTGGAAATCTCCTCTGATGTATTGGATGGTATGCTTGAATGGGCAGAAAAGCTAATGCTAACAAGCCTCTTCAAGAGCTCATTTTCACAGCCATAAAGCAATTCGTTCCACAAATTTATGTGTTCTTTCTTGTCATCACTTAAGCCTTCTAGTATATGCTCTTTGCCACTCAAGTTCTCTATTATGAGTTCTTTAAGCACTACCCGTCTGCTGATAATGTTTATGAGGTGGAGCTGACGGGATGAGAGGTTGGGCAGGAATTTGAAGAGCTCAGACGACGAAGTAGGAGAAATCTCGAAGTTGCAGCCTAAGCAAGATGCCAGCCATTTGAGTAGGATGTGCTCTGCATATTTAGGTGCAGACTGTTTGAAGGCCAATAGAGCTTCCACAATATCCAAGAAGTTCAGAATCTTTCTGGGGTTCTCATACTGGTTCAAAGACCATAGTAGATTCTTTTCCCACAAAACTAGTTCTTTCTCCGGGAATTCAGAGAATGTTTCATTGTTTATCTCTGACAAGGCAGCCGAGGAAAGGTCCAATTGCTGTCCTCCAATCCAAAGAAATTCAATAGAAGCTCTATGAGATCTGAAAATTTTATGACAATACATCTACATTAGTTCAGAGCGTGACAGAGACATGAGCTGATTCATCACACTTTGAAAGGGTTATGTCAATTTTATTAATCAGCTTTCTTGAAGGGGAGTTAACTGACTGCTATTTACAGAATATTTGACAAGGTGTATACTGAAAAATTATAGATGATGCAAATAATGGGGATCACTCCACATGTATTGGTACATAATTACGTACAGATGACAGGTGTGGAACAACAATAGGCTACAAAATAAGATGTCCGAAAGCTCACCTTCCCTCGTACATGATATCTAACTGATCCACATCATATCTGCGAGCCTGCAAGAAGATCCATAATTTATTTAGAACTAGATTTGTGCAGGCAGTTGAACTGCCATCCATTCTGCTTAAGGCTAATGACCTTGTTAAAGGATGTTTGAAAGATTAAGTTTCTAGTCAAGTAGAACAGCATAAATACTATACTGAGCAGGCTCTGACTAACATGTTACAAATGCTACTTGACTTGCGCAAGATTTTACACATGGCATGACAGATTGAAAATTCAGGATAAAATTTCATCTGTTTCGTTAAGAGAGGAACTAAGGAGAGATTTTTTGGGGTTGTGTGGGGAATCAAACTAGCAATCAAATATAGCAAACCTGATACTTCCTGCTACAATAGATAAGTAGAGAAGAATATCATACCACAGCAACTGCCAAGTTTCCAGGGGATATGGCCAAACCAAAGCATGAGTTCAATGCATAAGCAAACTGCAGTTACCATCTAGTATCAGTTCACAAACAAGGAGATTGAAGGGCAAACAGAAAAATTCATCACATACATCTGGAGAGCTCTTTAAACCAGGGCAGCTCAAGGGAATTGGCGCTTCAAACAGAGAATCTCCAACCAAAACCCAGATCTTCACGGAGTTGTCCTGAAATCAATAAACATAGTTTCCTAGCTAATCACATGCCCATTCTCTAGACTTAAGCATAATAAATCAAAAGCAGCACTAAAAAGAACAAGAGGGGATAGAAAATTAATGATAATGTATCCCTGAATGACCTCATCAACTACTTTCCCAATAATGCTGGTGAGATTTTGAGGTCTAAATAAATCAGATGATAAGAATAAACTTCTCAGAGCGCAGGATTATGCAAACATTATAGGAATAAATTCTACATATGCAAAGAAATAAAAAAATAAAAAATTGGAAGTCGCATAAAGTGAATATGCTCATCCAAGAATGGAGAAAAGCAGGGAAAAAAATATAGCAGAAAGGAGAAAAAGAATATGGGTTCAACTAATTAATTGACTTCAAACAAACGGAAAATATTGCATGTAACCATATTGTCCATTGAAATACAACCTAGATCAGACTAATTAATTGACTCCAAACAAACGGATATATATCGCATGTAACCATTTTGTCAATTGAAATACAACCAAGAACAGATTTTTGATGTAATTTCAAACCTATAATTATTTAATCAGGTCGTCATGCTGTGCTAACAGAAATATATGCCCATGAAACACCATTTACTAAGGAGTACTATACCTGGCTGCAGCTGTACAGACAACATCCATCAAAGCCCCAAGCTAAACCTGTAACCTGGTGTTTATTTCAGAAACAGAATCAATGATCATTCAAGAGACGAAGTACTAGCAAGTAGTGGAAACTTACCGTACGGTCATGTGCATTATAACAGCCCATGTTTTCAAAGTTTCTGGTGGATGTGTCCAGGGTCCAACATTCAAAGGATCCGGAACCTTTGCCAACAGCCAAGAGCAATTTCCACGGTGATTGTGAAGGCACAGCAAGCGAAAGTGCAGAAATTGTTGCAGAATAAACAGCCGTGACCTAATACACGAAAATTCACTAATCATAACATACAAGCGAAGTCCTGGTATATAATCTCTGAAGTACTAAATCAAGACACAGAGATGACAAGCTAACCTCCTTCAACAAAGATAGGGAACTGTTTATAGCTTCTGATGACATGAGCAAATCTTCACCATTTACCTGCCAGATCTTCAAACTATGACAAAGAGTGGGGCATAATAATCAAGTTAGTCATTCTACGAATGCTTTCAGAGGAAAGAATTTAGCAGTTATTATGGTAAACATACATAGAACTGTTTATACTTTAGAGAAATGCATCATAGATCATTTCGTTCCTAATGATATCCGAGTATATGTTACATGGTGATTATTTGGGAGCTATCAAAATTATACTCAGTCAAACAATGGTTGTATGCAGATTACGCACCTACCATCAGAACTTCCAGTAACCAATAGGAACTGGGTTTTTGAAACATTAGACCCATATTCAGCCCAACTAATTGCTGTAATCCAACTATCATGTGCCTTCAGAAGGCCCACAAGTGAAACCTCACCCCAGTCGCCATTATTATCACTAGAATAGAACTCAGGTGCACGAATTCTCCACAAGGAAATTTTACCGCACCTCCCACCAACAGCAAGAATGGAGCAGTAGCTAGAAGAGTTATGAGGAATAGCAATGCCATCCCCAGATGCCTTCACATTTGGAGACCAAGCAACTGTAAGTGACATCAGCATTTCATTTCGAGAAGTATACTGCTGTGCAGTTATTAATGGGAGACTGGAGTCTTCAGTCAACTCGTCCCAAGGCTTCTCTTCATATGAAGAGGCAGGAACAATTTGCCAAGAGTTCTTCTCACCCAAATCTTCACAATCTTTTTCTACCTGATTAGGATGAATATGTCGAGTAAATGACAGGATAAAGAGAATGTCCAACTATAAACAAAAGCATCAAACAGGGAGCTGATTCAAGGTTGAGAATGAGTGTAGGAGAATTGTACGAAATCAGAAAGTTAACGAACAGATTCATTAACTGCATTTTGTCTTCTCCGTTTACGGTCATTTCTCCAAGGTGTGCGCCGAGTAAACTCATGATCTGCATTATCTTGTCTTTGTGTAATCTGAAAAATAGGAAGCCCAAATGAAACGAGGAGCGATGATGAATGTATAGCATTGTTTTTAAGAACAGATGACAATGAGCATAGGCCAAAGATAACCAACAGGAAACTAGATGGTGCACCACTCACCTCAGAACCCTTTGAGGGTACAATTTCACACTCTCCAAAATTAGTATTCTTGTAATAATTATATAACCTTGCAGATATGTCCACAACCTTCAGAAATGGAAACACCACAAAAATAAAATCAGTCAGCTTTCGATAACATTTCAAAGACACTAACATAGTTTTAGCAGATCAGCTTGAGAAAAAAAATAACAGCTAAGCGTTAAGGATCCCTCAATGCACTGATCAAAGAGAGACCGCAAACTAAAGGTTCAATATTTTCATACCTCTAACCACTCCGAAGAACAATGTGGACGACTGTAAACCTTCACATTCCCACCAGTGGTGCAAACAGCAAGTAAACAGCTGCCTCGTTAATTTCATTATAAAAATTTGCAATGATTAGCTCCATGGGTGCACTACTATGATTTACGCTCATAAATAAATACCAACCCAAAACAAATCATATTCTTACCCAGCATTGCAAGCAAGACCCGCTGGAGACCAAGAAATTGACCTAACACAGGGACGAGTTTCCCGCGATAAATGACACGGAAGCAACCACCCGTTTAGCAAATCCACACCTATGTTCAAACCAACAAAACACACGCAAAAATACATAAACTAAGGTACAAGTAATGCTGAAACCACTACAAACTCGCATTTAATTGCACAAACGTTACACAATTCACAAAATCTACAGATACTATTCGAAATATGTCACGAACAGTGATGAATTAGACTCAGAATACTAACTCTGCATGCCTCCGCCATCAATCTTCCCCACGGGAAAGCGTTTGCTGGGTGGAACGGTGATCATACCTCGAACTCTAGGACTATGAGGATTCTAAACGACCAAACAAGGAAATCGATTAGCTCCTAACCAATTAAACAACAAAAAAAGCCACGTCGCGGAAAACTACAAACTCATACTATGATTAAAACAACACCACCGCACGCCACTGCCACCAGGTTTTCATCCGACCACGCGACGGAGTCGGGGTAAACAGGCGAAGACGATAAGACAGCGGATCGGAAGCACGACATAATTTAACGGAATTCGAGCAACCGTTGCTATCAATAAATTTGTAGGACCAGCAATGGCGGCAAAAAAAAAAGTTTCAACTCCTCTAGTTTTTTTTGCAGCGGCGGGGAATCGATCTCTGCAACTCTGTGACCTAACAATAGCATAAACCCCAGGGGAGTGAGAATTTTGGCCCTGCCCAGTGCCCCTCAAATTCAGAGGGGTACCAACGTAGAATGGAAAATTTTGAAGGATCAATTACTAAGAAATTTTCAATTATATCATCTGTCAGTTATAAAAAATATATTTTAAATCATTAAATTAAAATATTTAATTATATTTAAATGATTGATTTTGTTAATTAAAAGTATGGAGGTCAATTTAGCCCGAAATCTGCGAGCTGATTCGATTAACTATAGTTAAAATGCGAGTTAGGGTGAAAATATTTTTTTCGAAAAAAATTTAGCTCGGGATTGAATAACCCGAGGCTCGATAAGGCGGAGCCTGAAATCAAATGGGTTGTCCTGATTATCCCTATTATTTTTTTTATTAATATATTTATCATAATTATAGTACTAAAATCTATTTCTAATATTTAATATTGTATTTATTAGTTTAGTTTTAAATTATATAATTGTATTTAGTTCAAATAGTATTAATACATAATTAAGTTTATTTATTTATGAAGTTAAATAAAAAGTAATATATTTTTATTAGTTAAATATATCTTTATATAAAAAATGTGATGTGTTTTGATTTTTTAGAGAGAAATAATATTTTATTTATTTTTTATGAATTAAAATATTAAAAGAATGAATAGATATTAAAAATAACAAATAATTAATAAATTTATTTACCCGACGGGCCAGCCCGTCAACCGAAGGGTTAGGGTTAAGGTTAGGGCCAATATTTTTTAGACAAATCGATTAGACCCGGATCAATTAACATGTAGTCAATGCAATACCCTACTTTAAAATGTACTGAATATAGGAAAAACTTTTAAAAGAAGCTTTGAGGAAGCTTTAAAAAGAGATAGTTAACATAACCTTTATCAAGCTTCCATAATAATTTACATAAATAAGTAAAAGTAGTGAAATCAAACATAGTAAAATATTTATTTTTTTCACATAACAAAAATGAGAACTTGCTTATTGATCAAGACATTCCCACCACCTCACTGTTTACCCCGTGATAAAATAGATTTTATAGGAATAAAACTCAGTGGGCTTCTCGTATGCAGTTATAATCAATTGTCATGTGCATAATTTGAAAGAAAACACATAACTCATGAACCATAAGGTTATGACCTTTGCGAGTTATTTCATTTGATCCCGAAGGTTCCATATCGATACTTTGATCTGGAATGATCCATACATTTTTGTACGAATGACACATTAGGAACAATGATTATAACCTTAACAACATGCTTAAACCTAAAGAGACCCACCACTTATCTTGCAACATATAAAACCTTGCTTAGGAGTTCTCTCAATCTTAGTGGAATGTGTTTGTGTGTAGTCTGATAACAAGGTTTATGTTTCTATTTATAGTAGAAAAAGTATGAACATAGCTTAGCTTAGTCGTTCAATGCATGCCCGCCACGTGTACATTATAGCCATGCTTAGTCACTCTAAGTCCATGGTAAGTCTTTCCTAGTCAATAAGTATGTCAATGCATGTTTGCCAAGTGTGATACATAGTTGGGCTTAATCAACCTAACTTATATTAGGTTTTCTTTGTCAATGGTCAACAATTACAACTATTATATTTTATTGGATGTTGGCCATCTAACATGTGTTTTCAAGTATAACCATTCATTTCTATTACTAGTGTATTAGAAGTGTGGTTAAGTTTTTTATCTTTATTATTTTTAGACGTATCTTAGTAGTAACACATGACTTTAACCAAAATATGTTATTCTTAGAAAATTTAGGTCATTACAATCAGTGGTGTGGTCGGCTTCGTGTGGGTGAGGGGGGCGGGCCACGTGGGGTGGGGGGGTAGGGGCGCGTGGGATGGGAGTGTACGCAGATGAGAGAGGAAAAAGTGGTATGTGTCATACGACAAAGACTAAAACTATATTTTTAAAAAATTTTAAGGTCAGGTCTACGTCGTAGCTATACACAAGCTTATAATATATATATATATATATATATATATATATATATTAAAAAAAATCTTGGTCAGTGTTATGATCTGTGTTGCGGATCCTACACCAAATGAGTCCATTTTTTTATTTAATTTTAATTATAACAATTTGACTAAAAATGATATTTTAAATTAAATTTGACACACTCAACTTTGTTTTTTTTTTTAAAAAAAAAAATCAATAACAGAATTCTGAAAATGTCATAATTGTAGTTAGGATATTTTTTTAATGTGTTTAATGTTTTTTGTATTTTCATAATGTAAAATAATGAAAATGGGTATGAAAAATTTTTACTCATAAATTTATATATTTTTCACATTGAAGGATATTTTTAGTTCACATAATAAATTAACACTTTAGTATTTTTTTATAATATATGGTATAATTGATAGTTTCCCCTTAATTATTATTTACTGATGCAATATTTATATTTAAGTTTTTGTTACAACCACACATTGCATATTTAATATGTACTAATAATATTTCATTTTATGACATTTAAATATAATTTATGATATTATATATATTTTTATGAATTTTAGTGACAAACCAGAAATATATATTTTTTGTTCATTATTATTAGTGTGGAATTCAAATAATCTCACGTTGATATGATATGAAAATTTAAATAGTTTGTTATGATATTTTATAAATTTTTGAAGGTTTAATCATGACCTTTGATTGATTATTCATGAAGGTATGAATTTATTATTACTTAAATACTATCCGAGTTTTATATAACTAAATATTTTTCAAGTATAGAATTGATAATACTCTTATATAATATTTTTATTATAAAGATAAAAATACTTCAATAATTAAGTGTTTTGTCTACGAACAATTGATAATATATTTAATTAAGTAATGGGATAAACACCCCATTCAACATCTAAATCGTTTATCCTAATTAAAATAAATAAATAAAGTTGATATTCGATAGGAACGAATTTGAGAAGTTGGATTAGTTACATTAACAGTTAAGGTAACGATATATATATTAATTATCAATCAATAAACATAGTTTCTTCAACCATAATAATTAAAAATAGCATATATGAATCAAATTACATCAAGTAAAAAAACAAACGAGTGGAAAAATGTTTTATTGTAAACCATTAATTTTTATAAATACAAAGTATAAATTTATTACTAATTAACACGTTTATACCACTTCATATTATTATAGTACTACTATTTGACATGGTTAATGTTACTTGTTTTATGTATAGTAATAAAAATATATTGTTCACGACTTATTAATCACGAGTTTGAGTTTTTTCGAAAATATATCGTGCGTGTGAGTTTTAATTTCATATATTACTATTCAAAATTACACATTATACTCACTTTTTTATTATTTGATAATTGTAAGAATAATCCTAACAAAATACATTTGATTATTGCATAAACCAAAAGCATATTCTGTTATTATTACTCAATAAATTTGTTTTTATGATTCTCAGACAATTACTCTAAAAATATATATTAAAGTCATCATAAATTGTTTTATATTTCTGGTCACTATTTGTTTTGAACATTATCATGTCATTTATAATACATATTCTAAATTTAATGTATTAGTCCCTAAAGTTGCACAAATGTTATTTATGTGAATTTCACATATCAGACCATTTTGTAATGGTTAAGGATTGAAATACAAAACTTGATTGATTTATGTTTCAAATCAATCAATTTTCATGAAGATTGATATATTATCGAAGTATATTTTATGAGAATGTATCATAAAAGCAAATAATTGTAAAAACTATTTTTATTTATGAAATAAACAAATTTAAAATTATTATAGAATATCAAAATATTTATAACATATATATTTCATTCAAAGATTGATACTTCAAGAAGTTGAAATCTTGAAGGTTTACCAAATAAAATTTAAGATTAAAAGATTTGGATAATTAAACCTTAAAATAATAATAAATGATTATTTATACGCAGTTTTTTATTTTTATTATCTTTTAAAATTAATTTACATAATTAAAATGAGCAGGCTGGGATGTTTTTAGACAAAATATTTTAGATCATTGTATAAGTATTTGGATATTCAGACCAAAATTTTATTTATTTATTTATATTTATATTTGGAGGAAACTAGAAAATATTTCCTCAAAAACGTCGATATAAAAACCAAGTCGTGCAACTTTAGCAATTTATTTTATCCTCTCAGCAGTGAGGAGATTTGCGATTTTCATCTGCCGCATTCCCCAACCCCTACTTCGTGTCTCTCTTCGATTCCATTGGAATTCTATCGGATTCCGTTATCCTATCGATCGACCACCAGCCTAATCTGATTTTGATTTGGCCGGTTTTTCTCATCGGTGGAGAGCAAGTTTGGTGAACGCGGCTCAACCCTAATTGCCGTTCGCTCCGTTGATTTGGCGAGCTTTTCTTTTCAATTCAGCGATTGAATCGTGCTATCGGCGGACTACTGGATATCCAAGGCTAGAAAGTGTTCGAGAACATCAATAGAGATATTTGCTTGAAGGTTCGCGGTTTGAGACGGCGGTGGCTCGGCGAGGCGTCTTCTGGAGGAGAGAGATTCTCGGTGTTTTCTTCCGAGATCTATTCGATCTGTGTAATCTCTGGTCGTTTGGTGTTGTTTTGGATTGAGATCCAGATAAGTTGTCTATCGATCGAGGTGTAGAGAGGAGTCCCGCGCCGACTTTGGATATTTGGCTCGTTTGCAGTTGTTTTGGATTGGATCCAGATAAGTTGTCTATCGATCGAGGTGTAGAGAGGAGTCCGGCGCCGACTTTGGATGTTTTGGAGTGCCTGAAGGATTAGGAGGCCATCAATTAGTCGGTTTGATTAATATTTCTTGAGTAATTTAAGAGAAGGAAAAGATAAGGAAGAAAAAGAAAACTTATTGAGTTTCCGTTGTACTACTGTTGTTTCTCTTTTTTTTCAATTTTTGAAGTTGAATGTCAGGGTTTTCATTTTGTATTATTTGACAGCCTCTGTTTCTGGTTGTGTTGTTTCTCTCTGAAATAGAGGGGGAGCATATACAAAGAAAAGGGCTAACCATAACAAAATATGGCTGTTTACTATAAATTTAAAAGTGCAAAAGATTATGATTCAGTTCCGATGGACGGCCACTTTATTTCGGTGGGACACTTGAAAGAAAAAATATTTGAATTAAAGCATTTGGGTGGTACTGATTTTGACCTCATAGTCACCAACGCCCAGACCAATGAAGGTTGGTTTTGATTCTTCAAATAAATCTTTTAAATGAACCACTGGTTTTAGGTCATTTATTACAATCTGTTTTCTGCATATAGGGTACATATTTTAGACATGTAATATTTATATGAATGTTGGTAAATTTAAATGAAGACCTGATTTAGGTCTCTAAATCAATGTTATATTTCTTTGGATGCGAGTTGAGTCTTAGGTTGTTGCAAAGCTTGATTCTTTTGGGTTTAAACCTACAATTATGCACTTCTGTTTGCTCATTAAAACTTATGCACTTCTGTTTGCTCATTAAAACTATGTGATGCTGATAATAGTTGATAATTGAATAACTAATAAAGTCAGCCATTTGGAATCTGAATGTTGATATTTGATTGTGTTACTGATATAAATTGGTTGGTGATTTTGGTGGTGACTACTGTTTGGTGTTTTTATTACATTTCTTTTGTTAGTCTATTCATTTTAGATTGTGGGAAGTTATCAAAGTGGTTCTTGAAAATTGTCTTTAGATGTTCCATAATGCTCATGCTGTTGTATCATATGAATTAGTATCCATAGTGCATTACATATGCAGAAGGTAAAAGATAGACGTGTTTGAGATTATTGCAGTGAAAAATAGATGTTTGTTGTTAAACTGATTTAGTGTGGTAGCTTGATAGTTTACTTGAATGATGTCCGCCGACCAAATCCTGCATGGACACTGGATTAGAACATTGATGTTGCTGACTTTAATAAATATTTAAACTTCCAGTGGCCTTCTGTATACCCTGAGATCGCTCAGTTTTCTAAGGTCCAATTGATTTGAACAGAATATTTTGATTTATGAAGACCAGGAGTAATTTTTTTTTTCTCTATTGATTTATTAAGACCAGGTGTGATGGGGATGGTGATATTATGATTGAGTCTACGGCAGATGGTTTAACTATAGCTGCATTATTTGGTTGCATATATATGGTGGTTTTTCTGGGTTTATACACATCTCATTGTTTTGCGATTTCAGAGTACCTCGATGAAGGAATGTTAATTCCCAAAAATACTTCAGTTTTAATACGCCGAGTACCTGGACGTCCACGCAAGCCCATAGTTACTGCACCTGTTAGCGAGAAAGAAGAGTATTGCCTTAAACCTTTTAAGCCTTTTCAGTTTATTTCAATTTTAAGATTCAAGATTTGTGTTACCACCAAATATAGAACATCAGAGCTGCATATGAATGTTTGCTCAACTCCAGATGGCCAGCTTTGGATTGTTTTGTAAAATGTTAAAATATCATTAGTTATAGTTGTTTGCGGAACCTTTTGGTTTTTGCTGTGAGTTGAAGGAAGAACTCACTAATACACAGACACTCACCGTTAGGCTTATATTCAACCTTTGTAGCATTTCTTAGTGCTTAGTTGTGTGTTTGAACATGCACTGTAGGTCAAATGTTGACTATAATTTTGAAGATGTTCAAGCTGTAAAGGGTAGCTTTGCTGTGGCAGATCAGTCTTCTGCGAAATATGTAAGCTTTTATTCATCAATTTCTAGAATACTTTTAAGACCTCGTTAATGTATAACTGGCTAGCTGGGACATGGAAGCATTTCCATGTGGCCATTTCATTGTTGCCAGTATATGAATACTTCCTTGGTTCTTGTAGGCTGAAGATTTGGAATGGGATGAATTTGGGAATGATCTTTATGCTATGCCTGACACTACCCCTATCCAATCAAGCTTCACAATTCAGGATAATGCACCTGTTAGCAAAGAGGATGAGGAGAGCAAGATCAAAGCTTTAATTGACACTCCAGCATTAGATTGGCAGCGGTTTGAAGCTTTTCTTGCATATTATTCTTGATGATAATTATTACTGAGCCAATTTTGTCATCAGTTTCTGACCATTTGAGATTTCTTTTTGTAACTTCATCTTTGGCAGCCAACCTTCAGATGGTTTTATTCCTGGTAGAGGTTTTGTACGAGGTGGGAGAATGCCGGGTGGACGTGGTTTTGGTGATTCTTCTCTTCCTTAACATTTTATCCGAAATTCTTATTTATTATTTATTTTTCAACCATAACATTTGTTTATCAATGCTTTTATGTCTTCCTATTGCTCAGCTTTCTAAGGTTATGCTTCTGAAACTCAATGATTTGAATTTCAGGTCGAGGTGGGCTAGAGAAGAAAACACCACCACAAGGTTACATATGTCACAGATGCAAGGTGCCAGGTATGTCTTTTCCTGGGAAGGTGGATTCATTTCATTATTGGACTTGGCCAAAAAAACAAATAATAATAATAATTGAAAAAATGATAACATACCAATGGGACTTTTTTTATGCAGGGCATTTTATCCAGCATTGCCCTACCAATGGAGATCCCAATTTTGACATCAGAAGGGTCAAACCTCCTACAGGAATTCCAAAATCAATGTTGATGGCTACCCCAGATGGCTCCTATGCATTACCAAGTGGAGCTGTAGCAGTTTTGAAACCAAATGAGTAAGTTATCTCCACCTACATAATTTATATTAGTTCTTTTGTGTGGGCATACTCTCATCAGTGATTATCGGTAGGGCTGCTTTTGAGAAAGAGATTGAGGGAATGCCATCATCCACACGTCCAATAGGTGATCTTCCAAGAGAACTGCATTGCCCTCTGTGTCAAGAAGTAATGAAAGATGCTGTTCTGGCAAGCAAGTGTTGTTTGAAGAGCTTTTGTGACAAATGTAAGCTTGTGCTTGGGCTGATAAGTTATTTTCCCCTGCCATATTGATGTTATTGGTTCTTTTTTTGCATTTTTACTTTGTGATATTGAGCACAAGGAATGAGGTTTTTAAATAGGATTTGGATTTGTTGGATACAATCGAATTTGTTACAAGTCCTCTGTTCTTTGTTAAAACACTTGGTTCTTTCTGATTTCTGTTAGGCATACGCGATCACCTTATTTCAAAATCAATGTGTGAATGTGGGGCCACAAATGTTCTCGCGGACGATCTTTTACCCAATAAGACATTAAGGGATACTATTAATCGGATTTTGGAATCCAATAACAACAGTGCCGAAAATGGTGGGAGTGCTTTTCAAGCCCAAGGTTTGAATTCTATTCAAAATTTCCCGTTCATGCTTCTGTCTTTTGCTCTTTCACATGCTCATGCTTACGTTGTTTAGCTTGGATATAGAATGTGCTATTTATTTGATTCATTTACAATCCTTGTAATCCTTTTTTTTGTGGTTCAGACATGGAGTCACGAAATCCACAAGCTAAGTTTCCATCCCCCACACAGTCAGCGGCCTCAAAAGGGCAGCAAGTGCATGCACCACCCCCTCAGGAAGAAAGTCCAATAATTGTGGAGACTGTTGAAGAAAATAAGCCTGCTAGTGTGCCTCTAAAACCAGAGAAAGGGATAGCTCTAAAAGTCCCTGATGCTTCAGAAGCAACGCATGACTCAAGAACAGTTAAAGAAGCAGCATCACAAGGAAGTGCTCCTTTGGTTGATGAAGAGGTGCAGCAGAAACCAGTTTCTGGAGAAGCAGGTAATGAGATATACTCACGAGTTGCTGTTATTGTATGTATATATTTTGGCCAAAATGCCTGATGCTGGACTGAAGTTATCTAGAGCTGGTTGGGATTCTTCATCATTCTCTTCATTCTCGTTGCAATTACATTTTCTGTGTTGCTTCATAGAAATATTTCTATTCTATCATCTGTCTTTGCTTAACATGGCATGATTTGTTTACTTTGTGTTAAAAAAAACTTACTGCCTGTTGGGCAGCCTGCCAAATCAATGATCGAGGTCATTATCATGTATGACTTTATAAGCTTTAAATGCGAGATTTAGTTCTGGAATGTAATATCTGAAGGTTATGTATAAATATTTGTTAGTTCCTCCCATGTTGGGGGCCAAATTCTGATATGACCCTTTCTTTTCTGGTTACGCAGGCCGGAAGAAGAAAAAGAAGAAAATTCGCATGGCTCCTGGTGGTATGATCTTATTACAAAATTTATATGCTATCCCTTGTGCTACTTTGTGTACCTTGATGGTTTAATTATTTGTAAAAAAATGTCTAGCAAATCCAAAATCTTGTTTGAATGTCTGACCTATAGAGTTGTTTTTATCACTGAAAAGGAACTGGGTTTGGCTGCTGTTTTATTTTCTGAACTTCCCTTCTTGGAGCTTGACTAAAATTGCTCTATTCATTTTGTGCTAGCATGGAAATATTGATTCAGACCAAACCCATTAGAACATTGTGTAATTTGTGTTTAAGGCTCTGCTGTACTCTTTGAAACAATTTATGGTGTCTTTGTAGATATCGACAAGTTAATTTATTAACTAGTAGCCATATAGGATAGGATACTTCCATGGGATGTTGCTTCAATTATGAAGTATTTCATACTCCACTTATTAACTTCAATCAATAAGATTTGGCTGAGTTTGTTATGAAGCCAAGCTACATTATTCATGCTGTATCTGAGATTGGTGCTGGATGGCACTAATCTGATTGGCTTATGCACTTGAAATTTGGCATGTATGCTTAGGAGTATATATCTGGCTTGATTTAATTTAGTTGTACTAATATGGTTAGCACTTGTGATGCTCTGCTATTGCAGAGATGCAGTGGAGGGCCCCAGACTTTGCACCTGAGAATTACATGATGAATATGGGACCTGCTGCTTTTAATCCTGGCTGGAATGGCATGCAACCTGGATTTGATGGGTTTATGCCATATGGTGCTGGCCCTATTCCCTATGGGGGTTATGGAGTTAATCCCATGGATGTTCAATTCGGGGGCTTTTTACCATATGACCCATTTGCAGGACCTGGTGGTATTCTTTCATATGGCCCTCAGAGGTATGATTCAACTTATGGACCCAGATTAATGGTGTATAGTGTATTTCTAAGTGGTAACTTTTTGGTAATTGCTACTTCTTGGTTCTTGATTATTGGGTTATTGATTTAATTTGCTTTGTGGGTTTCAGAGACCTTTCTGAGTTGGTGGGGTACAATCCTCCCCCGCCGGCGCCCATTATGAGTAGAGAGGAATTCGAAGCTCGCAAAGCTGATTTGAAGAGAAAGCGTGAAATGGAGAGACGTGACGAAAGGTTAGCACTCTTTCTGATGGCGCATTCTAACTTGGCTGCTATTATATTTAGATTATTGAGTTGCGGTAGAAATTATCACTCTTATGTAAAAATAGTTACTAGATAAAGTGGATTTTCTTTTTGATAGTGCAATGTCATTTTTCAACTTGAAACTGGTCTATTGCCATTAATTTGTTTGCTGTTTATCGACTATCAAGTTGTGCTGGTGCCATGTACTTTTTCGACTTGGGAATTTGTTAAATCTTGTAACTTCTCACCTACGGCTGTAGCTCAGTTACTACTGAGTGACGTAAACAAGACGAGCAAGGATGACATTTTAACCAATAGTAATTAAACTAAAATTCTGAAATCTCTTCCTTCAAAAAAAAAAAAAATTTCTGAAATCTCTGGTGTATGCTTTGAGTGTTTGCTCTATGCTTTGAGCTACTCAGCCTTCTGTTTTTGAGCAAATAAATCTGTCATCTTGCCTAAGCTTTTTATTACATTTTCTGATATAGGGATTTCTCCAAAGATCGGGAATATGGAAGAGAAGGGAGCAGTACAGCCAATGTCTCCTCTAGATCCAAATCTGTACGTATTTTTATCGTCAGCCATATAATAGTTTGATTATACTTGTCTCGTGATGCAGGCCGAGTTCCCTGTCATTAAGATAGTCCATGAAAACCTACTATCTGTTGTTTCCGACTATTATTCTTGAATGGAGATATTAATGTTTAGAGAGAGAGAGATTATTTTTGTTTTCAGCTATGTATAGGCAAAGTAAATACATTATTTGAACAAACATTTCAAGAAAGTGCTTTGAAATTTGTATTCATGTTGGTTTTAAGAAAATTTTGCCTCCAATTATGGCCCAGAAAGGCCAAATTTGTAATTCTTCCTCGTCTTACTGAGTGAGTTTTTCTGTTCAGAAGTCCACGGGCCCGCCGCCTGGTGCGGACAACCACCTTCCAAATCGCCACCGTCATTCCCCAGAGCGGCGCTCTCGGGACCCAGAGCTCCCGCGTCCGTCTTCCAAGAAGAAGTCTGACTACGATCACGATGACACCCACCGCCGCCGCCGTGAGTATAGTGAAGAAAAGGAAACCCACCACGACAGGGAACACCATCACCACCGCAGCAGCAGCAGCGGCCATCGACGCTCGGAGTCCCCAACAGAACCACTTGCTGCAGCATCTCAGTCTTCCTCTGCCGCCGCTGACAAGAAGCACAAGGCCAGTGTCTTCTCCCGCATCAGCTTCCCGGCCGAGGACTCGGCTCCCAAGAAAAGAAAGCTATCTTCTTCTGATGTGCCGGCCACCTGCCCCTCCAGTCACCGGGCGGCGGGTGTCTCTAATGGGCACCATGAAGAGCACAAGTCAAGTTCAGGATCAAGGAAAGGTGGCAGCGCTGCCATTGCTGCTGCCGCCGCCACTGTGGATCACGACAGCAGTGATGATGAGAGGCATTTCAAGAGGCGGCCCTCAAGGTATGGCTCATCGCCGCCTCCGCCAGCTGCCACGGCGGAGGAGCACCGTCACTCTAGGGGATCAAGGGACAGGGAACGGGAAAGGGAAAGGGATCGGGGGAGTTACAGCAGCAAGCATAGATAAAATACTCCATCATACCTTGCTCCTGTCTATTGTGGTTGGTGACTGAGAGCGGCGGAGGCTCGATTTGGGCGGCGGCGACCACCAGCCCCCTATGTTTTGGTCGAGCTCCCCCTTCTTGCTTGAAACATGTAATAACAACTGTAATAATGATTGTTTTATGGTTGGATTTTTTATGTTGCCGTTGAATGCAATGCAATGAAATGAGCATGTTTGATTAATCATTTCTCCCTCTTATATTGTCTTCCTCATCACTTGTGCTCTAATTAATTCTTAATGAAATGTTTTAACTGCTGTTTTTACAAATCTTAACACCTTATAATGTGTGTTGTCTTTATCCAAGCCTTTCGTGAGCTATTTTTTACTTGATAAAAGTTTATTTAGTGAGGTTAGTTTACTATAGGAACCATATTTGAGTACTATATCATTCAACTCGTGAGCAAATTCGTTAACTAAAATTAGTAATAAATATAAAATAATTAATTTTATAAAAATAATATTTTTATGATTTAAGAATAATAGTAATGATAAATTTTTTTAATAATATGAGATATTGAATTTATGCATGTATATGGAATTAATTTTGGTGTAAATAGTTTTTTCTTTTAAAATAATTAATAAATATCTTAAATATATTCTAAATTTAGAAAGTTCTTTAAGATTCAATTAAAATTCGTGAATTTTAAAATATTTGTTAAAAAAAATTGAAACTCAACTTAATACTAAATGAGTTAAATTGAGTTTAATACCTCGACTTATTACACCTCCTAAATCTCTTGAGGAAAACTAAAAGTACTAGTAATGAGTTATCTACTGAAATACAAAATCAAGTTTTCAAAGCTTCACACTTTGTCACGCCTAAATTTTCTTATTTGCATAGGCTAGTTATTGATTCTTACAAAATTTTCTTAGTAACAAATTCATTATTCTAAAAAATCTGCCCGCGACAGTCATTATTAATAAAAAATGCTTACCATAAGTATGCATTATAATATCCAAAATAGGTTCGAAAAATAAATTTTGAACTGACCTAATTGCTTTCGAAAATCAATTTCCAAATCAAACTCTATCATTTAAGAATTCCAAATCGATATTTTCCATTTTCAACAGTCAAAAACTATATAGGAAAAATTCCACATATTTTTTAATTAATATTAAAAATGAAAAATATAATTAATAATATTGAGATAGTCATAGTGAGCAACATTCTCATTACAACCAAAAACAATGGCGGCCGCCGCAGCGATCTCCACCGCAACCTCTTTCAATGTCTCTTCGCCCTCGCGAAACCCTAATCTCCCTTCTCTCTCTCATCTCTCCACCTCCCTCAAGCTCGCATACTCTACCGCAAGCCTCTCAGTCTCCCACTTCAAACCCCTCAAACTCGACCGCACTTCCCAATTCATAGCCGCCGCCTCCGCCGCCGCTAACCCTTCCGCCGACAACGCTTCCACCACATTCCACGGACTATGCTACGTAGTCGGAGACAATATCGACACTGATCAAATCATCCCCGCCGAGTATCTAACACTCGTCCCCTCGAACCCTGACGAGTACGAAAAGCTCGGCTCCTACGCTCTAATCGGACTACCATCGTCGTACGAAACCCGGTTCATCGAACCCGGCGCCACCAAAACCAAGTACTCCATTGTGATTGGTGGTGATAACTTCGGTTGCGGCTCTTCCCGAGAGCATGCGCCCGTGGCGCTGGGAGCATCTGGCGTGGCGGCGGTGGTGGCCGAGTCGTATGCCAGGATTTTCTTCAGGAATTCCGTCGCCACGGGAGAGGTTTATCCGTTGGAGTCGGAGGGGAGATTGTGTGAAGAATGTAGGACTGGGGATGTTGTGACGATTGAGCTGGGCGAGAGTGATAGTAAGCTCATCAACCATACTTCGGGGAAAGAGTATAAGCTCAAGCCAATTGGGGATGCCGGGCCTGTCATTGAAGCCGGTGGGATCTTCGCCTATGCAAGGAAGACTGGGATGATCCCTGCCTGAGCCTTTTGGGGCTTTTCTTGAGTAAGTATTGGTTGCATTGGTTGTGTGAGTCTGAAGTAGTCGTCTGGAATTGCAGATTTCATTATTTATTTGATTGCTTTTGTAGTTTAATATGTTTTCTGCAGATGCTGTCTCTAATGTTTTGATGTTATTTTGCGTTTTGGTAATTCAGATGATGGGATATGTGCAGAAGAAAACTTATTTAGATTTATAAGTTTTTCTTGATTTGTTCTTAGTTACTACTTTGCATAAAAGACGAGAGACATTAGAGGTTATAAACATGGCCAATTGAGTAAGAAACACTAGTTAATAACGGCAGTTGGCTCTTATGGATATAGGTTTTGAATTTGGTTCTCCGCCTTAGAATGTCGGGTACTCAACAAATTCTGTAGAGTGTAGATATAGTTTAATATCTATTACACAATGCATCAAAATTATCTTTCCCAGTTTTTGTGTACTTGTCTGCATGGTGAATTTAGAGCATTCTATAAGTTGTATTTTTTGTATTATTTTACATGCTGAACTCTTTGTTCATACATCCCAAAAAGAACATGTACTCAAAATCATATTTCAGAATTTCTTTAGTTCATCTGAATTTGTAGCATATTTGGATGGTAAATGTGTCCTGCATAAAAAGTACCACCTGCTATATGAACTGTGAGAACTCCTTTTAATTAAGATTTTTTTTTTCTAACTGTGTAAAGATGTCCAGTTAGATGTGTTGAGTTGGTTTTTGGGGTCCAGTAATTAGTTTGTACATGGTTTTTTAGCTTATGGTTCTGTTTTATCAGTTTTTTTGAAAGCAGTTCTTCTAGGTAATGTATCTATCTTTTATGAAGAATCTCTACCAAACTAATTAGGAGAGGTGATGGTTTGGGTCTCTTAAATTCGTTATTTCTGTATCCATATCGTTTTCTTTTTTCCTATATTGTTGTAGTGGTTTTATTTCTTCCTTCATCATCTACCACTATCTTCTTTACTCCGTTTTCTCTAAGACAGCTTCCAGTTCCAGTGAACTCTGATCTTGCAAACCCTTGCATTAATTCATGTAGCTCTCATTATTGAGGTATCAAGTGGGATAGTGCTTAGTACCTTGCCATTATAAAGGAATTTGCTGACTATACACAACATATTACCCTCTACATATATTTTTCGGAATTAGTTAGTTATATTGCTGGCAGCTATAGTGTGACTTTCCCTGTTAATACAAGGGGAAGTTCAGTGCTGCACCACAAATCTGGTGTTATACAATCTAGAGGCCATGGTTCCTGATGGAATAACTTCAAGACGAATGATGAAGAGAAACAGTATGATCACACTCAAGGGAAATGGTCATCGGACTATGTCGATATTCACATGTACTACACACATAAGTTTGACTGTTTCTGCTGCTTGGCTACCAGTTGTATATCCAATCGACTACAAAACATTACTCTTCTCTTGCTATGAACCCTGGCCTAGCATTTTTACCTGCTGCATCTTCTTCTACTATGAGTTTAACTTGGTTCAGTAAATCTTTTACATTAAGACTCTGTATGTGTCGTAATTGGTTTGAATGGTTTTCTTTGCAGGTACCTTCACTTCTCTGGCTTTCACATTCCGTCACTGTATTCTTATCAGAGGCTCGAGGAGGTCCGTGGCAATCGACATCTTGGGATTTAAAAACAGAATAATTTGTAGTTGTTGTGTGATGGTCATGTTTCTTTTGAGGTCAGTTGTGTTGCATTAGTTTTAATGGTTTATAAAGCTTCTTGTTTGTGTTGTATGAATCTGGCACTGAGTTCAAATTTGACTCCTTTAAGTTGAACTTCAAATTTTGTTATTGTATTTCATATGTATTTATGTTTTAAATATTTATTTTTTTTTAAAAATAATAAATAATTTTTTCAATAAAGTAATTATATTTTGTTAAAACCAACTTATTATTAATGAAAGTTTCATGAAGTAAATAATTTTATGTTTTTTAAGTTAATTAATTTATTTAATAGCATGAACTTGTGTGAGTGTCTTGCAAATCTTGTTATATGATGCAAATTTGAATGTTTGATTTTCATTTACAAGCTTTAAGAATTGATCACTATCATCCAATTCTTTAATACGATAATTAAAATAAAATTATTTTGATCGATTGATTTTCTTTTACTTTTACAATGAAAATCAACTGATTTATCATCCATCTTATGAAATAAGATTTGCTAGACCACTTCGCATAACTCTCTTTTTATGTAGTATAATTTATATGGACTATTCAAATTGATTAGTTTTAAAGATTATGTTGCAAATAATTTTGTCATGAAATAAGATACTACTTTTCTTAAATTCTCGAGCTTTGGGCTTCACACTCTGCTCTCAACTGCAGTGCTCAGATCTCTGAATGAAGGAAAGTTCTCATATTAAGCACGCCTAAACGGTTTAGGCAGGTTTCATCCATTAATTCAAGTTAAACCTATTTAATATATCTTAATTGGGGATTAATGAACCCTATTTAAGATATGTGAACCTATTTAGGTATAAATAAAACTCGCCTAAACCGTTTAGGCGTGCCTAACGCAAGTTTTTGCTATAAATGAATTTGCCCAAATGATAGATACCGAAACTCGGAATAGCAGAGGAACCAAGATATATTTAGTGTATGAGAATTGAGATACTTTAAAATCTCCGTATCCAGATTTTATTTTCACCAGAGATGGTGTTCTTTCTTTTTTTCTTTGCATAACTAAGGAAAAACATGAACCCAGTTGATTGAATAAATCAGCAGTTAGATGAGAGGTTTAAAGGCCTCCCTGGATGCAGCTTTCCTTGAGATTCTGCAGTGCCTCTCGAATCGAATCTTCGTCCTGGTTGGAGTATTTCAGGCATATAAGCCGTTGAGCAACGCGATACGCCATTTGAATCTCGTGATGCTCAAGGAAGTTTATCTGTATTCTCTCCACTTCCTGCGCACACACATAATATATAACATGCAAATAAAACTAATAAGCATACTGGAAAAAAAACGAGTTGAAATAGAAATGGATGTCGAAGGGTGAGCATCAGCAAACAACAAGTCTTGATCATGGTTGTCTAAATCGCTAGGCCTTAGTTTGGTGCTCGGGTGGGGCCTAGCATCTAGGTGGTAGTTAATTGGTAAGTTAATTTTAATTATAATTTTATAAAATATAAAAAATATGCCTGAACCGATTAGGCAACGCATAACTTGCCTAATCATCCCACCTAGATCAGTGCGTTGGCAGATTAGGAGGGCTAGGCGGTGCTTAGGCACCTATCACTCATTAAACCAACTAGACACAAAGATTTGATGGTTTTCGGTTCGGCTATAGATCGCCTAGACGGCCTTAACGGGGATTTTTACAATAATGGTTATCATATTTGAGGAATAAAAAGGAAAATGCTAAACAAACAGACATATGATTATGACTAGATGAAAGTTAGATGATAAACCAACAGCCTGGATATTTTTGGGAGCTTGAGACTAAAAAAAGAATGAGAGATATAATCATAGTTATGAAGATTACCTTTTGGGTAATCTTTGATGTGATGATTTTGGCCGACTCTATCACTGGGCTTGGTAATCCAGCTACTCCTGCTAGCATAAGGCCGTAGTGTGATACGTTTCGCGGCCCGTCTTTCAGTTGAAACTGGTTAAGGCCATCAACATAAGAAGATGCTGTGTATCATCAGAGGGTAAACAATTCATCTAGTCAGTCAGACATCTTACCTTGAAATCCATGTGCTTGTTCTTGATCTCAACATTAAAGTGGACAATTTTCACATTTGGATATATGGTGGCCAACTCGGATAAGTTTTCCATATGAGTAGCAAATATAGTGTACCTAAAAGCAAAAGAATATTAGTCCATGTTAGAACGATGGGGTCTGTCACTATTCAGCTCAAACAATTTTACTATAGCATTATCTCATTTACTAAATATTATGTAAATCTCCAACTAATGGATGGCTAATGATTCTTAATGCAAGAAATTCAAAAAAACATAACAAGCCATTAGTGTCCCATAAAATTAGTGTTGTTTGCTTCTCATTATGGGAGTTACCTATGGTTATTATCTATAAATAATGATGTCAGCACAACCCATTTTCTTTTTTATCGTAACAAAATCCTTATAGGGTATGAAGACTTCAGGAGCTTACATGAAGATCAAATAAATTTAGATGAACACTACTAACAGTGATAGCTTGTGAATATATGTCTTATGCTACATTATCATAATAACAAACACAATTTTGTCAAACAATATATGAAAGGCCTGAAATCAGCATAACCTCCTTAAATGAGATGATGCTTTAATCATAAGTTGTCATCAAAAGATATCTAACAGAACTTGTTGCAAATGAAAACTAGGTCTGCCGCCAGTTCCAATTGAAAAGTGAGGTAGTTATACTGTTCTATCATAGAACTGGAGAGAGGTAGAAATATAATGAAAATATGCTTCTCACACTAGCCTATCAGAAGCCACAACAAGATTAGTGACAACTCAGAAGGTTTCTAGTTTCCACCAACAAACCCTTGGATGAGGACAACTCCTCGAATAAATGTAGAAGAGCATCAATTAATAATTTAATATAAACATAACTGCAACATGCATTTTAAAGAGAAATGTAAGGTCCATTGATTAAATAATGTTGCTATTACCTAGGATAAGTACATTTATGGTGTGGTCAAGACCCTCAAATTCTAAACTACAGAAACTAACTAATTAACTATAATGGACTCAGAATGATACATAGTTCTATTCAAAAGACTAAATCACTAGAGAATACAATTTCGGCTTTTACTGTTGTTATTTTCTGAACCAAAGAGAGAAAAAAAAGGTTAAGGAAAATTACGCTCTTAAAGCCAGTAGATGCTCACAACAGCTCCATGCAATTGCAAACCCATCAGAAGAAGATGTTGCTCTCCCTAATTCATCCACAACTATCAGACTTCTGCAAACAGCACATAAAGCTACATGTGACATTATTGAGTAAACCTAAACCCACATTAAGGATTAGATATCAGATTGCTAAAATACCTATGAGAAGCATTTTGCAGGATAAAAGCAGTCTCCTTCATCTCCGTCATAAACTGCAAAATGAATGGCATACACAAGTGCGCTCATTTCATGACCTTTGTTTAGAAGCATTCCTGATTCAGTGGAATAGATTGCTTTGAAGACGAGAAGACATAATTACTCTCTTCACTTAGAAAATAAAGATAAATTTAACTATTGATTGCTTTCTTTGTACTAGATGATTTAAATCAGGCTTTTGCTTCAGAGTATAGATTTGTACAATTATTAGTGCCCAACCCTGGAAAGCTAACTTGAATAATTGGGAAGATAGAGATGAGAAACCAAAGTTTTGATTTTAGTATTTTTAGTCACCTTTCACCAATCTTTCAATATTCAGATTAAAAGCGTAGACCAAACACAATAGAATATAAACATCATTACAATAGAAAAGAACCTATAAATTTCATCTAAAGTATAATATCTGTGAATCTGGGTGCAGATAGATCAGTCTTTTCCAGCGTACTAGATATTCATTTTCCTGTTTCAAGTACTGCATATCCTTAACAAACATCTTTAGTTGTCACAAATAGAAGCAAATAATAAGCACCGAGTAAATGAATGGATGTTTTGTACTGTTGTTTAGATAACAATACTCATGATGAACTTTATGATTATCCGATAGGCTAATATATTTTGACGAAACCAAAGTGATAGAAGCTAGTATACACATCGTCCAACAAGAAAGTAAACATTTTCCATAGCTATCAGAAAAAATCAGAGCAACTTGTAAACTAATGTCAGCCTTATGTCGCCTCAGTTCTAGCAATCATATTCTTGGTCTCAAAGAGAAACTTCTTGGTAGCTTTATTTCTATTGATTACTGTTATAGATGGCAATGCTACATAAAAATGGAATTGATTTCCTCAGCAATTAGTTTCAAGTAGCGTATATATTGGTGAGGATAAATTGCAAACTGACAAAAAATCTTACCGTGCTAGAATTTGATTCAATGTTGTCCATAGTTCCCATCCTAGTAAATATGCGATCAACTACTCTTAAAGTTGCGAAGTGAGCAGGAACATAACAGCCAATTTGTGCAAGGATGACCACCAGGCAAATTTGCTGAAGATAAGTACTCTTCCCACTCCTACAGATAAGAAATTTGTTTTTACCTACATGCAGTAAAATAAAATATGTACAAAATGTATGCTTGTTCAAATAAAAGTGGGTTATGGCCTAGGCTTGCCAATCGTATGCGGAACTACAGCTGGATCCTCTCTCAAAAATGAAAAAAAACTTCCAAATAAGAAGCCTGCTAAAACCTGTTAGCTAAAGCATCATACACCCAAAGAGGGAACTTTATTCAAGTGTCTGTAGCGGCAATTATCTTTAGATAGGCCTATTTTTGTTCCTTCTAACAGTTGAATTCATATCTGATCCTATGTAGCTCCCAGAGTCCCAGTTTCTTAACCATTTAACTTTTCTTATGGTAACAGCTACATTGATGGATCACTGATGACTTTTTTGTTCTAGTAACTTTACCAAACTAATTTGTTAAAAGAGCATATATACAGTTCCTAGTGATAAAAAACTATGCAAGATCTAAAAGAACAATAAAAATACACTAGGTCCAAAAGAATAATAAAAATACTCTGTATATAATATACCTGATTATTAAATATATACATGAAGGGGCACGGTATTAAATTAAATATAGCAGGCCTTTTCCAAAATTAATTTTAAGCCAATTTTGAAGTATTTTTAGCTTTGTTATGATAAAGATTCCTTTGGTCCTTAGTTTTCCTATTTTAATTAGATAGGATTCTAGTTCATTTTCTCTATTTAAGTTAAAATTTTCAGTCGGTTTATTTCCAATTGATGGAAACAAATTAATATGAACAAAAAGTATATGAACCCTTAAATATCAGAAAAAGAATAGAATAAAGTTCAATGAAACCCTTCAGATACAATTGTATCTGCCAATATGATATTTGCTCAAATCATGAAATGAACTAGGGTTCGAATCTAATTTAAATGGGAAAATGAGTTCTCATCAGAGAAAAACCAAGCAGGCTTTAAAACTACTCAAAATAAACTATTTTTTTTAAAAAAAAACTGCTATATTTAATTTAATCATGCGCCCCCTGCATGTGTATACTGGCGAATCAGGTCTATCAATATAAGTGAAACTAAGGAACTAGTAGGTAGCAGGACAAAACAAATGTAATCATAAAGAGACAGATCTTGTCAAAACTCAAGCAAACCAAAACACATGCCAAAGAGAAGAATTTCAGAAGTAAGTTTCTTACATGTTTGGGCCCGTTACAACTACCATATTTGATGCTTCAGAAAGAAAAATGTTATTGGCCTGGAAAAGCAAATTAGGGCCTCAGATGATTGCCTTGTGTTTTATGATAGCAAACTTCATAGGATTCACAAGACAGAAAATAGCGGTTAACATTGTCAGGATTGAAACTTACAATAAACTCATTGTGCACACTTTCAAGGATGGGGTGTCTTCCGGAATCAATTGCCAATGGACCATCATCTACAAATTGTAACTTGTTATGCAGTCATTACTATCAAAATCTTGATGTCATGAGCCAGTACCAGTCTAGGGAACACTAACATGTAAATTTAGGTCGTGTATACTTGTCAACAGGCTTTGTGGATATTGTATGAGCAAATGAATTGACCAGCATATCCAAAAGGCATAAGACCTCAGCAAGAAGAGTGAGCACAGAGACATCCTCTCGTATAGATTCCATTAGTGCTGCACATTAACAACTGTATATTAGGTGTTAACTAGTTTTTTTTAGACCAAGGACTGGAACAAAGTGTAAAACTTGATTTTGTTTTGAAACTTGAGTATCTGATCACAAAGATATACTGAGAAAAGGAGAAATCTTTAACCGAACAAATGTGGGTGAAGACTGAGATCTGAGCAATAAAAGCTGCTAAATTTGTTAAAAAGAAAGACAACTTTGCAGCTGATATAGGACTATTGCATCCATATATTTCCATATAAATCAAATGAGGGGTTGCACATTAGGGTATGTAGGATGTATCAATACCATGATGTGGCCAGAACAAATTTTATACAAACTAATTAATAAAGAAAAAGTTGTTATCCAGCTTAGCTAAATCATCAGGACACATTTCAGAAACAGCAAGAAAACATGAAGCTTGCTCTATTACAGGTAACTTGGAGGATTATCCCTATAGATGCATGGATAGGATTGTGGCCCCAGAGTCCAAAGTAGAATTTATTTCCATATCAGTGGGAATAGAACTCTATGAATTTCATCTGAGATAAGACTGTCATAAGGATGAAATTGTGTAAGGGTGTAACATATCCTTAGTCAAAGTTATCAATTTCCCAAGCATAAATTATCTGTCTCTCATAAGTTTGGTTTTGGAGCACCATTGGAACTCTAGGACTATGTAATTTGTGGATAGTTTTATTGACCAGCAAAGGCAACTACATGAATACTGACTAGCAAATGCTCAAACAAGCTCTATTATTCAGAAAGTGATATTTCCTACTTATTATGTTGCCTTTTGTTTCTGAAGCCACTATAGTACTTCCTAGTTTTCTTGTTACTTCTACAAGTATTGAAATAGTTGAGCTAAAAATACTAGGATTTACTTTTGAAGATGGCTTATGCCAACTATGAGATAAGAACCCAAGTTCAATATATTTAAGGTACCGATTCTCTCACTTGGTTCATATTTTCCTTATCCTTCTATGCCTCTTTATGACAAACTAAATAGCTAGAGGAGTTATCATGTCTCATCAATGCAAAAGAATTCAACAAAAAAAGAGACCTAAATAGGAAAGTTTGAGTTAGGTTTGTACTTTGTAATGCTTGTTCTTTCACTAGACCATGTGTCGAGATCTTGATTTGGAAAATAAAGCACTAAATTCTTGCTGGCTTCAATCCTAGTAGGAAAGAGAGAATTTAAAGAATGATCAAAAGTCTTGTACTGCAATGAAACAAAAGTTTTCTGGGTCATAGAGATTTTCAAATTTAACATATATCAGGAAAACAGGTCAAAATAAACTGCAAAAAGCTAATAAATTTGTCATTATTATTAAGATTAGTGGACTCCAATTATTAGCAGTTATGTTTTTACCAGATAAAATGCACACCTTATGTGATAGTCCAGGTCTTCCACAATAAAACGTTTTGCGATTTTCAACCAACGATAAAGTATCATGCTCTTGTGCACCATTATCATAATGGAGAAAAATATATCTCAAGCACAACTTAGTATTCATGCACTAAAATATAGAAGTAAATAAAAGCTGTGTGAGGCCAAATGCAGCTAACTGCTCAAGATAAAATGCAGAAAACATGGTCAGATCATCACATCATCAAACAAAACTAGCAGATACTAAAAAAGTGTTGTTTAAGTGGGATGGAAAATTGACAATTAAGTTTATACAAACCCTCCAGGCAAAACTCTGTCCGGATATAGCACTCTTTAGCTGCAGACTTGTTCCTTACATTCAACTGCAATCAGAAAGAGAGTACAGGCAAGCAAGCATGGATTTAGATCTAGGAAAAAAAGTGCCTATATGATCAAATACCAGGCAGATGTATGTATGTATGTTCTGTATCAATGATTCTTGCAACTAATAGTTCTAAAACACTTGGTCTTTGTCAATTAAGATTAAGATTTATGTGATATTGGATTAACATGAGAGAAAACTTATAAATTTACTCACAGAGGCCAGTTCCAAGGAAGAGCAATGTGTGTTGTTTCCATGTTTAATGACCTGGCAATGATCCATAAGAAGGAGAATATGTTTAGGTCCTTCAGAAAACTGTCTAAGAAGGTGTATAATGAAAAATAGTAGTTCCTTCTTGTACTTGGATAAATTTGCTGGGAAGTTTTCCTTGTATGTCCTTCTGAGGTATGCTAAAGTAGAAACCTTGCCTGCTGTTATAGGGGATTTTCAAGTTTGGCAACTTAAAATCCTCCCGATACTTGTTAGCCAAGTTGTATATTGCTGCAAACACTTTTGATTAGAATCCAGAATATTAGAATGCTTAAAGACAAAACCCATCCCTTCCACAAAAAGAAATACCTTCACTGGTATCACAGAAAGATCTCCTTGCAATATCAAGAAATCCATCAATTCCTGCCTTGACAGCAAAACACTGTTGGGTTCGAGCAACAAAAGGAACACGTGTATGAAGAACATCTTCATCAATGACCTCTCCAATCCTAATGAAAATATGTATTTTAGAATAATTTATGGCATGCATGAAATTGCAAGCAAAGTGAAAAATATAATACTGAAGCTTGTTAGCTGTTAATTTGTCTTAGCACTCTTTTTGTGTGCCGGGGAAGGAGTAGGAGTCGAATAATCACGATTACGATGTGTTAAGCACGTAACTACAATAAGTCGACTTCAAACAAATATAAATAGTTGTAAAGAAACTCATTCATTCAACATAAAACATATTTTCCTCTCTTAAATTGGAAGGTTTATTTCAATCTCAATCCAAAGCTAGGGTAATGCAGTTCCGACTACGGTTCAAATAAACAAAACATATATATAGGAATAAACTACGCCTCCCCCATAACTCGCTAGTTCAAAACGCAATGCGGCGCATAACAAGTTTCTAAACCCTACTTGCCTAAAATTGTTTGATCAATCTTATTTTGCTCAATACATTGTTGCTTCTAATCACCTAGAGTAATCGGCACATTTAGAAATATCATCAACCTATACTTAGTACTTAGTATAGGTTGATGATATTTTGGTAACTGTGCTTCCTACGAACCAATTCTTCATCTAATTAATTTACTTGATTCCCAGCTTGCACTTGAACACCCACGTCTTGTTCACTATTCTAATCGTCAAAAACTTTACTAGCGATTGTGGTATTAAACAAGAATCTTTTCTTGTAAAATTTCCACCACGCACATGAGAAACTAAAATTTAAAAAAAATATATGAGTACCAGAGATCTAATGAAATAACAAATAATAGGTTCACATGTAGCATACTAGCATCAATGGCATTCTGACAATTATATGGATGAAAAATAAGAAAAGCATGAGAAATAAAATTCATGCACAATTTAATGTTTATTGCACCTCACAGAATCTTTTAGTAAGAGAGTTTTTATCCCGAAATATTATGAAGCTTCTCTCCTCTGGTTTGAACAAGCAAAGAAGCTACATAGGCTTTTCTTTTTAATTTCTGGGGCCAAAATAAGACTTGATGGCTTGGGATTGCAATGTATAAGAGATTTGGTTTTGTTTATTATTAGCATGCAATATTCTCTTCCACCAGAAGAGAGGGATCGACTGATGTTGGTCATGAAGACCCACATGAAAATTTATTACTTTAAATCACAATTCCCAATTATACCTCGTTCTCATGGTAGCATATTTTTCATTCTCACAAATGGACTTGTATATATTTTTGAGTAGGTAGCAAGTAGCATCCTTAAGCACCTACAAAGATAGTTAATTAGAAATTCGGTATAATGCAAATAGACAACATAGTTAATGCACCTTGGATAGCAGCGGTAAGGAGTCGAGAGCTGTTTTAAGAAGAATTATGCTTGATATCAAGATTTGGCTATTTCTCGAATTGTCACTGGCCAAGACTCCATTAGTAACTTTCTTTTGCTTAAAGCAAAAATGACAAAGGACCTTATCTGGATACAACTTCAGATCGTCAACTTTGCAGCTGAAGTACTATGTCGTAGCAGCTGAATATGAAGCAAATGTGTTCAATCATCTATTTTCATTACTTACCAGTTTCTTTTGGAAACTTCCGAAGAGCCTGGGAGAGGCCGAAGAACAGTTGCTCATTGCTCATTAGCTCATCCTGACAAAGAACCAGTGTTGCCTTCACAATGTATCCTGTGTTTATCTTCCTTTTACAGGATCGGGTGATGCTAATGAAGTCTAAGACATGGATGCAATTTAACTGCTGCTTCAAGCTTACTGATGAGGTGAATCAATAATCCTCTCTAAAATTTATCAAATAATAGAACACAATAAAACAAAAAGAGCCTAGCATTGAGTGTCACCTCGCAGCAATAATGAATAATTCCCATCTGCACGCATAAAAGAATCTGGTCTCCAGACAAAGGTGCCAACTTTTTTTTTATAAGCCCGACTCGTAAATGAGTTTACATTGATTAGGAATATATAGGCACTTAATTCTTTAACTATCAATGTAATCCTTTTGGTTGTTCACACGAGTGCTGAGAAAACGGATATTCAATGAGTTTCAGCTTTTATTTGGAATGCTTCTCAAAACCACTTATAGCATAAAACAGAAAATAATATGAACTTATATTTATGAAACTGTGAAATACTATGTCATGTAATTAGCATCCAATATGGAAATGTCGACAGTGAGATAGCAATCTAACATCAGAAGGAATGCATCAATCCCTCATCAAGAGGTATCAACCATTTGACCACAATATTTATGTGGAACTGCAAAATTATCTCTTAGACTACTCTATGTATGCCTTTTGTTTTGGAGAACTTAACATCATTTATTTTCCACCTTCAACTGGTAAACCAAGTAAACTGCATATTGCAGTCTTCCAAGATAGACCGTTTTTTTTTCTGATGCAAGAGCACATTCAAAAAATATATTTGCTAATGTGAGAAAAAGACACCAAAGGTCATTTTTTAAGGTATTGAGGGAACCGGACAAATACTTACTAGGCAATCAAGACGGGCATTAATAGTCTCAATGTCCTTTAGAGGCTGCAAGAGATTGGCTCGCAAAAGTCTGGTCCTGCATAGAGACAGAAATATGACTTCTAAGCATTGGAAAAGTCTGGTCCTGCATAGAAACACAAATTTGATCTGCAGAGATAAATATTTCCATTAAGACTTGTAAAACCACGAGATTTCGAGGCAATCTTATAGCTATGCCGCTATGGGAGAGTGTAGCTTTACCGTCTCACATCATTAACTGAATATCTGACACTTACATTTTACTACATTTGCATGCTCCAACTTGCATAAGGCTGTATATTTGTCTAGATTTTAATGTTATCTCAGCAGCAGTATCCTACAACTTGCTCATATAATCAACATGGTTCTCATAAAACATTTTTTTTATGTCTCTCACAGTCTCACTGTAACATCTGAAACAAATGTATGAAAAATAAGATGATCCCACAGCTTGAAAGAAATTGCTGCCAAGTAAATTGATGCTAAACTGAATCCCTACATAAAATCAGAAGCATAAATATAGTCATTCCCAGAATCTAAAGTGCAATTGTACCAATATTTCTCAATCGGAGGCACAGCTGCTACTAAGGCGAAGTGCAGAACATATCGGTATGTGTCAATTAAACAATTAGGAATTATTGTCAAATACATGACAATTTTTTAAAGCTAAATTGCATACCCTCCCACAGTCCTTGTTGTTTTGAGCATGCGAAATAAGCTTCCCTTCTTGCTGTTAGAGCCCCAAAGACTTGAGTGCATCGGCTCAATAATTTCCAAGTTGTGGACACTGTCATTACACTACATTACAACTCTACAGATGAAAAGCAATAAATAAATAGGCAATACCCTGTTTCAAGAGAAGAATTTAGATAGACGAGATAAAATAGAAGGAACATGAGCACAATATTCTAGAATACAGATAGGATCATCTGCCACCTACAGCTAATATATCAAGATGCTAACAAGAACTGCTAAGTAATTCCTTTAAAGCAGAAAATACCTTGTAGCGTCTATATTCATGTGGTCAAATGATCCATTAAATGTGACCTGGAGAAAGAACAGTTCGCAACAAAGAAAAATTCCATCATTATGATCATTAGATTTTCATAACTGATTGAATTTTTACTGTCAAGAGTATATATATGAAGCTTCACGTATACAAACTCTCAGGCATGGTTAATGCCAAAACATTTGGCATTGTCATACTCAGAGAAGGCAATACATGCCTTATGAGAAGATAAGCATGATGAGTTTTGGGCCTACTCCTAGAATTATATGCATCTAAGACTTCCGTGAAACTGTCCATATTATTTTTATGTTATTTTACAGCAATCATGATTTTCATGTTTGATGGGGAATACTACAAAAAATCAATTTACTTCAAATGGTCAACAATGAGTAGTTTGACTTTGAGTGAATTCCATGACTTCAATGACTACAACAATGTCTGCATATCCTTGAATTGAAGTCTTCAAGAAAAGTTTCCTTTAAATTGATTCTATTTTGTTTAGAGTAGCCAAGCAATACATTAGAAGAAAAAAACTTACAGACAGAGAGTGGTTAGTGATGATCAACCCTTTCTCTGCTTCTATCCTGTTTGCAGTGCCGCAAAAATTGGTTTTAATAATTTAGCTAGACATGTTTAAGCATACTGAAAGTTTTTAACCCTAAAAAATATTGATGAGTGAATTCAAGAATACTATAACTAATCATGGCACTTAGCAAGTGTAAATTTATTTCTTGTAGTTGTTACATTGAATGTTCGGTAACAGAAAAAACTGATGATTTTCTCAATAAACTATGAAGTAAACATTTAACCAGATAATTGACAATAAGGAAAAGGCTTTATAGAGGGCTTGTCTAGAAGAAATGACAGGTAAACTTTGCTCCAATAACCACTCTGTTTACTTTAAGAAAACTATATTGGTGATGCAATCTACTCTCAATGCCTTTACAACACCAGATGTATAACAAGGAATATTGAAAGTTTAAAACAATCCAGAAACTATCCATGATAACCACTGAAACTAAATCTAACAGAAAACAATGCCCGTTAGGGCTTGGTTGCAAAATTCAAAGTGTATTCCATATCAAAATATCAGGTAATAGCTTATACCTATGAGCTATCTAACTATTTTTCTTCTTCTAAAACTTCTGGTTTCCAGATGAGGTGAATAAAGTACTATGTTATATTATAAGAAATCTAGAGTGAAGAAATACCACTTGATAGTTGCAGCTGCTGCAGCCAAACAAAGATAATACTGTTTGGAATAGGAATCCAAACCAAGAGCAGATGGTTCCTTAGCAGCCAAGTTTTTCACCAGCGCAGCTCCCTTCAAGAAAATACAACATTGATGTTATGCATGAACTTCAAACACAAACCAGAAAGCATAAGCTTAGATATATGGTTACCCTGGTGTCATCAAAGCAACCACGGGCCATTATAACCTGCACATGTAGAGGGAAGATCACTTTTCTGAATCACTAAGAATCACAAGATACAGACTTACATATAAAATACCTTTGTGGTTGATGAGAAAAATCTATCTACCAATTCCGAGACTCCAACCATGCCGTCCGGAGCCAGCTTAGTAGGAGTAACAATAGTTACCATGGGATCATAAAAATTCAATAGTGTTTTTGTGTTCTGGTATGAGCTGCTGGTCTCAATATACTGAGAAAGATCAAAAGAAGCTGATCTCAAGTCGAATGCAGCAACCCCAACCTGAAGAACTCATAGTATGATAAATATTATCCAACCACAGTAAGTGACTCAAACATGCGTAACAGAATTAAACATCAAGGAAGTTTAGTCAGAAGGCCGTTAACATAACTCGCACATGCCACTTACGTCCAATTAGGACACTGCTCCAAAAAACAATGCTCACATGGTTGCAAAAACTAAAAGTGCGCTGGACCAAACGTCCCTCCATATACGATTCATGTAAATGACCAAAACTCGCGCACAATTGGTAATCAAGCTTACTAAACCGTCATTAAATTGTAGAGCAAATGAAGTCGATTTTCACCACGCAAAGGCACCACAGTCACGGAAAGTACGCATCACCAAAATAAACGACGAAGTAATAAATTCGAAACAGGGGTAAAATTGAAGAAAATGTGCATGTTATATCAGAAGTTCATGCACATATAATGAATCAATCGCTTTATTGTGTGTGAGTACGAACGGAGAGAGAGAGACCTCTTTAGCACGGTTCTCGATAAGGCCGACGATGAAGCTGGATTTCTCTCCTGCATCGTCTTCCATTTCTGTGGAGAAGGCAAAGTTCAAAACCCCCACACAAATTTGATTATGAAATTCGCGCCGTACGCTAATATTTATACTTCATGAAAATATAAAAAGAAAAAATCTTTATGCTTATTGTAAAACATACATTTAAATTTAAATCTTAAAATAAGATTATAAATAATTTCGACGAGTTATATTATACGATGAATTAAAAATAAAAACGTCCTATAAGAGAAAAAATATTATTAAAAATATATTAATTTGAGTAATTTTATGTTTTAATGAGCCGCTTTTTTATACTCAAAATCTCGTTCGTTTCTTATTTTGTAAATCTTCATACTTCATGAATGGATTGATTATAAATAACCCGGTAAATAATTAATTAATTTCTTATGTTAATCAACTAATTAATTGATTTGTATAAGCGATAATTAATCTGTTTATAATCAGTGTGATGCTTAACTATTCCACAAAAATATTTTCTGGAATATCTTGGTAGCTAAATATAAAAGAGAATATAAACAGAAACATAATGTCAATATTTTGATTTTTCATTCACTGTAATACATAATACGTACACATGCCACATCCATCGTACCTTATCTTCTACTCATTGCATTGCATTGCATTGCATTGCATTGAATGATTCAACCTCCTCTCTACCAGTTAAAAATGAAAATGTTGAATGCTTGTTATTCCATGACCTCCTCAATGCTTACAAACCTGCCCTTCTCGATCGACACTTGCGCCGCTACTCCGATGGCCACGGAAACCAATCCGTCGTGCAGCCCTACAGCCGGCGCCCGTGCGCCTTTCGCTCTTACCGCCGATAAGAACTCGTGATGTTCCAGATAGCTCGACCCGTGGTGTAGCCCGTCATACCTGGGTACGGGGCCAGAGTATTTTTAATTAACAAAACTAAACATTGGCTAAATGACAGACAAAAACTATTTGGAGTATATTTCAAGGATGACATTGAGTGAAATTCTTACTTATCCAAATTATACGGGTAAATAGGCGATAATACTTAAACTGGAAAATACTTCAATGTATTGTTGCAAGTTAAACATACCATAATCTTTACTTCGGTCTATGAATTACACCAAAACGAGTTAATGATAATTATCATTAATTATTGATGATCCAACAGTTAAACGCTCTTTGGCATCCCACGTGACAAACCAAGAATGATAGTTTTAAGTTTATTGCAATAGAAGAAGATGAAATACGATGTTGTGGTAGAAAATTCAGATCATGGGAGCTTACTTTATACGATCATCCTCTGCTTTTAATGTCTGAACGCCGTCTCTTCCCTCTACACGAAGCCCCCACCGGACAATGCTTTCCGGGACAAAAGCCTCACCCTGTTGCAACTTTCTCTTGAAGCAACCTCATGATCTGGTAGCTAGCAATGGTGGAGATGAAGGAAGGGCTTACTTACCTTTCCGACGTCGCCGACAACAGATATCTCTTGCTCGTTTTTACTGCCCTCAGCAAACATACAGAGATCCAGCATGCCTCGTGAACCATTTTCGAACTCAACGATTACATACGCATTATCAATGATGTCTGGTACCTACAGAAACAAGATGGTTCATGCATACTTGTGTAAGAAGATGATTCAGTCTTTGCTACTTTTTGTTATTCTCCAGAAATGCAGCCATTAAAGGCATCATCCAGTTTTAACTTCCTTTTTAGATCACAACCATAAGCACTTATACTTTTAGCTTGATCACAGGTTACATTAGAGTTAATATTTTTTTACACGACACAAATTTGCACGATAATAATGGATTTGGAATGAGAGGTTAGGCTCGAATGTCCAAAGATACCTAGTCACTTATGCATATGAGCCAGAGCCAAAGCAAGATAAGAAAGCATTGAACAATTTAAATCATATATAACTCAAAATGTTACAAAAATGTGAATATCTTGTAATTTCCTGTAGACAAGTTACCTTGCCATCGTAAATTTCATCTTTATGATTTACATCAATAGCTCCGGAAGCCATGACGCGGACCGGTTCAGCACCAGCAAACAGCCTCATGAGATCAAAGAAATGACAGCATTTCTCTACCAGGGTACCCCCACTGTTACAGTTGAATCGATTCCAATTATCGACCTACAAACAAACATTAATGAATCAAGAATTTTAGTCCATGAAGTCCAGACATGTACAGCAGCACGGAGTACCTTGACGAGAAACGGGAACCGGTGTTCACGGATAGCCACCATTCGGACTTGTCCCAGAACTCCACCTTTAACCAAATCAATCAGTTTGGCAACAGGTGGCATGTATCTATATTCTAAACCAACCTGCACTAGCACTTCTGGTCTGCTCTTAGCTGCATCTATGACCTGAGAATGATGCTCAACTTTGATCACAAAAATAAAAACACTTTTGTATTTGAATAACAAGATTTCATCATATAAGTATCATTTTATGAAATTACTGCACTTGATTTCTCAGTTGTATCTTAAGAGCATAGATAAGATCTACTTATAGCTATTGGCACTGCAAAAAGATGCAGGAAAATAAATAGCGTATGAAAAATGCAGAAATCGAGCTACCAATCTCATCCGAAATGAATGGAAGAGGAAATTCTGATGCCAATAATGCGAGCTACATCAAATTTCATTGTGGAGGCTCTTCATACCAAAGTAGGTGTCTTAGTTTTTTAACTAACACAAAATGTAAAACTCCTAACAGCTTCTAATTTACAAGGTAATAAGTCAGAGGAATTATCAAGAACAAGCTATATATAGCAACATCTAGTTTGTCAGTTACATCAATAGCATTTTATTGATTCCCAAACCAATCTCAATCAAATATCATTCGACATTAGATTTTTTTTTGCAACTGAAGGAACCAATATGACTCTGTTTTGACACGAACAACTCTGTTTTGACACGAACAACGCTTCAAGCAAGCAAAACATTCTGGTACGAGCTAACCTGCCTGCAATGTGCAACAGTTGTGCAGAGAGGCTTCTCCACCAACACATGATGGGGTTTGGGATGGCTGATGATATCCATCAAGATTTCGTGATGAGTCATGTTTGGAGTCGATACAACCACTACATCGCACAATGCACTATCCAACAGCTCCTTGTGACTGGAAAATACCTTCAAATTTTATGCCACAACACACACAAGTAAGTAACAATATATGTCCCATTAAAATTTCATAAAAAGATACAATCACTGCATCACACTATCCAACAGCTCCTTGTGACCCGAAAAACCCTTCATATTTCACGCCCAACACTCACATATAACTAACAATGCCATATCCAATCAAGATTTCAAAAAGAGTCAGTATTTGGAGTAGACACAACCACAATATCACAATATCCCGAAAAACCCTCCAAACTTCAACCCCGGACACACAAAAATAAACTAACACCGCATATCCAATCACTCAATCAAAATAATCAAGCATCCAGAGTCCCTTTTACAGTAAAGAACTAAATGAAGTTTCAACATCTATAAATTAAAAAACTTAACTAGCTTGAGTGATAGATAAGACAAATAAGTAACATAGATAAAATAATATCAGTTGAATAATGATAATTTTGAGCTTGTGGGATAATCTAATATTTCAAATACTCAGCATCACTCAAAGTGAACGACAATCTAAAAATTGACAACTTTAGAATCCCTTAAACTTTCATGAAAAGTAAATGGGCCTTCAAGTTGATTCATATTCATGATTCAGCACTATTCAATCAGAAGAAGCAACACGAATTATGTGCTATTCAATGAGACGACAATGGCCACCTGAATTGGCCAGCTGAAGGAGTGTGCGAGATTGAGGGCTTGCTGTTGGGAAGGCAAGTGAGGATCAGCTACGGCCACTACGGCAACGCCTTCATTCTTTAGGTGGTAAAGATTGATGAGATGCTCTCTTCCCATCATTCCAACTCCAATTATCCCATATTTTAATGTTTCAGAAGCCATTAATCTTGTTTTTGCAGTTTATTCAGTATTCTTTGAAATCGGAAAGAAAGTGAGAGATTTTGTTGATTTATGGAATGGGTGATGATTGTGGCAGGACCAATGTTTATGTGGATGGTATTTTATGAGTTTTGTGTAAAATAAGGTATATTCCAAGTGAGTTATTATTTTTTTTTTTTGGAAACATATTTTCAAGGCTAATAAATAAACCAATCATAATAGAGTTATTGATTTTTTGTATAAAAAATATAACATTTATTCTATCTCCCAACTAAAAGGAAACATATAACCCTTGTTTTTTTAAATATAATTAATCAATTTAAAATACTCATATAAACATTTAACTAGTGGTTGTGGATATCACTCATAAAAAAACATTCTTGCGTTTCCTCAACTTGTGAGATATTTGATTTTCCAACACATAATCAAAGGAGGGAAATTCTAAAATAGAAATTTCTCTTATATGAGATGTAAAAAATATCACTTCCTATAAAAAAATGCAGAAATAGTAAAATTGTCTAACCATTTTGTTTCTATCCAAAACTTGAGTATTCTAATTGGAAAATATTGGCATAAATTAGAATTGTTATTATTTCTAATTATTAAAGTGAATTGGAATTAAAATCTAAATAATTGCTGGCGTGAATTTTGATTTCATTTTGAATTAATAGTCAATTTGATATATTTTAAAAGAATTGCTAATTCATTTTGGAAAAAATTTGAACAAATAAAGGGTGGCGTGAATTCATATTTCATGATAGAAATGAGGGTTGCGAATTCAACTAATTAAATGTGGCACAAATTGAATTTTTTATAATTAAAAGGGGATATAAATTAAATTAATTTAGGGTGGCGTAAAATTACATTTAATAAATTAATTGCAAATTTGTTATACATGAGCGTGAATTGTATATTATTTCTATCATTAAAAATTTTATAATGCATCCAATTATTAATTTAATTTGTAAGGAAAAAAAGGAAATGAATAAACTATTAGTTGTTATAATTCTAACCAAAATCGAGGGTCTTGATACGTTTGATCATACACTTTCAAACAATTAAATGTAAAGGTAAATCAGATTTTTCATTCAATTTTTGCAATTTTTTGAATTTATTTATAAGAGTTGTCATTTTTTGAATATACTTTAAACTTTTTGCTATTTTAAATTATTTCCTCTAATGAAATTGTGTGTTATATCTTCTATTAGGATATTTTTCATAGTTTCCTTTTTATCAATCCAATTCAATATCTTTTTTTTTTTTTTTTTTGAGAGGCAATTCAATATCTTTAGGATAATAAACAATTGCTTTTTGATAAATAAAATCTACTATTTTTTATTCTTTATAGTATATTCATTTTCATTGACAATACATAATAGAATTGAATATTTAAA
>JAPKLW010002037.1:7726-17991 GCA_026898455.1 Plectranthus barbatus
AATTCATCTAGAAAAACACAAATTTTAATGTACTGCCACAAACTCAATTTTCAAAGATATATGAATATTTAATAAAGAAAACGAAGTATATATTTTTTTTTAAAAAAATAAAAATAAAATTTTGGAGTGGGGTATTGGCTTTGGATGAGTATATGAAAAGGTTTTTCGAATGAACTCATTTAAATCAAAGCTAAAAGTAATAGGTTGGTGATGCTGGACTTGCAATATTCCGGTTGGATTGATTCGGATTTTATGTATATATTTTCTAATAATTTAATTAAATCATTAGTTTTGATCGAAATTGATCCATTTATTTATAGGTGTTTTTTAAGTAGTTATTTTTTTGGAATATCTAGATAATAGATCTACTTAGTTTGAGATATAATTGAATGGAAAAAAAAAAGTAAATTGAAAGAAAGAGAAGGATGCAATAAGTTTGTAAATAGAGGAAAAAGAAATGAATTTTGAAATAATCTACATTGCAATAAAGTGCAAAATATTTGGCCCCACACGTGGCCTTCTAGACCTAGCACATTACATACACATACACATACACTCCACACACACACACGAAAACCATCTACATAAATGAGCAGCAATGTCATCTTTTTATTTTCACAGATTTATATGCCACTCGTAGCGCTCTCCATTCCCACCACCAAACATCATTTTTCGTCTGCTTCCAAATTAACCCAACCACCCTCTCTTTCTCTCTCTCTCAAGAAAGAAAGAAAGAAAGAAGTAGAGATCGATGGTGGAGTGTGTGATCTAGCAGAACGTTGGTCTGGTCTTGTTGAAGCCCTTTGAGATAATTTCTGAGTTCGCTTTCCATGGGCAGCACCAAGGGTATCAGTCTTGAAGAGATCAAGAATGAAGCTGTTGATTTGGTTTGTATCTATCTATCCACGCATATACATACATGATTGTGTGTCTGTTTCTTCTTTAATTTTCTTTCCATACCAGACTCCATACTTGTTGCTTATAGCATTCCTTAAGCTTTAATCTGTTCTACTCAGAGATGCATGCGCTACTGAGCTAGGCTTCTTTTTTTAATTTGCATGAGGTTTTTTTTTTTTTTTTTTTTAAATTTTAATTTCTTTATTTTTTTTTATGTCTATGTCTCGTGTAAATTAAACATGTCAAAATCTTGCAAAGGTGAATTTTAGCAGGTTATGTTTTCGATATTTTCTTGGACCCATGTTTTTACTTTAATTTTTTAAAAAAACCACACACACAGAAGGTGTATGTGTGTGTGTTTTTCTTAAGCATAACTTACCTTTTTTTTGTCTTTTTGTATCAGCCTCCACCCCCTTCATCTTTTCTTCCACCAAACTTTTAATTTAGAAAGAAACATATATAATATAGATTTCTGCATGTTACTATGTTTTTGCATTATACTTTACCGTCATATATTCTGTTTTCCTTTTTTTTTAATCCCTAGTTCATTTATTGGAGCAAGCAAGAGTTATGCTTGCAATTTCATTGATTAATATATTATTATTTTTCTCTCTTTTGATCTAGCATGTTGGATTCCATGACTAGCATTTAATTCTCTTCTCTTCTCTTTTTTTTTTTTTTTTTTTTCGTGAGGCATATATATTGTGCTTGGAATTAAAGCTAATTCTAGGTTGCTTGCACGTGGAGTATTTAAAAAAAGTCACTCTTGGAAAAATGAATAATATAAAATTTTCTCTTCTGTTAGGTTAGATTGTGATTTATTTCATTAAGAAAATAACTTTTTAGTGGGGAGACTATAATGTCAAGATTTGATAGCTTAAAACTACTACACAAATTATTATTTTATTATCTGCTGCGCTAGAATGTCCGGATCTTGGAAAATATTAACAATAATGTTCGTATAGATTTGTCAACGAACTACAAATGATGATCAATATATATATATGTAAGGCCCAAGTCATTTTCTTGGAATTTGAATCACTTTTTGCAGAGTTTGTTACTTTTTTTGAAGTGATTGTCTTCAATTGGTTGATTTTTCTTTTATAGATGATAAATTAATGCGTCTAGTAGTTTTTATCATTTATGTTAGTCATCACATGCACCTTCAAAGGCAGTTGAGGATTCAGACAAATAAATAAATAACATAATTTAAATACATAAATACTAATAATAATAATAATAACAACATATTATGCATGCTAATTGAAGTGAACTATTATTAGTGAGGGTGGCTTAGAAACATGAATAGTGCACTTGTTTTCTGTCATTGCATGTTGAAGAACAGTTTGAATGCATGATTTGCAGGAAAGGATTCCTGTAGACGAAGTATTCGAGCAGCTGAAATGTACGAGAGAAGGTCTGACTTCCGAGGAAGGGGAGAACAGGCTCAAGATATTTGGTCCAAACAAATTGGAGGAGAAAAAGGTGTGATCCAATCTAATCTTCTTGTAATGCCATGCCATCATTAATTCTGTATGAGTGTTATGTTTGAAAAGAAATGAGTTTTAAGTGATTTGTTGTGATTGTGTCCCTTTCAGGAGAGCAAGTTGCTTAAGTTTTTAGGCTTCATGTGGAATCCTTTGTCTTGGGTTATGGAGGCTGCTGCTCTGATGGCTATAGTCCTCGCCAACGGGGACGGGAGGCCGCCGGACTGGCAGGACTTTGTTGGCATTGTAGCCCTGTTGTTCATCAACTCCACCATCAGTTTCATCGAAGAAAACAATGCTGGCAATGCTGCTGCAGCTCTCATGGCTGGACTAGCTCCCAAGACCAAGGTGATTGACTTTTATGTGAATATTCAACCATTGTGATGAAGAGAATGTTGATGATTTGTTTGTGATTAGGTGCTGAGAGATGGGCGATGGAGTGAGCAAGATGCAGCAATCCTGGTTCCGGGTGATATAATAAGCATAAAACTAGGAGATATCATCCCTGCAGATGCTCGCCTCCTTGAGGGTGATCCCTTGAAAGTGGACCAATCTGCATTGACCGGAGAGTCACTTCCGGTGACCAAGAGCCCTTCGGATGAGGTCTTCTCCGGCTCAACATGTAAGCAGGGAGAGATTGAGGCTGTGGTCATTGCCACCGGTGTCCACACTTTCTTTGGCAAGGCTGCTCATCTGGTGGATAGCACCAACCAAGTTGGACATTTCCAGAAGGTTCTCACTGCCATTGGAAACTTCTGCATCTGCTCGATTTTCGTTGGAATACTCATTGAGATCGTGGTCATGTACCCGATACAACACCGCAAGTACAGGGATGGGATTGACAACTTGCTGGTTCTCCTGATTGGAGGTATTCCGATTGCTATGCCCACAGTGTTGTCTGTCACCATGGCTATTGGCTCCCACAGGCTTTCTCAGCAGGGCGCCATCACGAAACGTATGACTGCCATTGAGGAAATGGCAGGGATGGATGTCCTCTGCAGTGATAAAACAGGAACACTGACTTTGAATAAGCTCACTGTTGACAAAAGTCTCATCGAAGTTTTTGTCAAGGGATTAGATAAAGAGCAAGTGATCCTACTTGCAGCCAGGGCTTCAAGAATCGAAAACCAGGATGCTATAGATGCTGCCATTGTAGGGATGCTTGCTGACCCCAAGGAGGTATGCTGTAGTTGGATAAAATCTCATTTTCATTGAATTTGATCTATTAAAGTGAGCATTTGCTTCTTGTGGTAATTTGTTGTTTGTGTTTCAATTCGACAGGCGAGAGCTGGTATAAGGGAGGTTCATTTTCTGCCTTTCAACCCTGTGGATAAGAGGACAGCATTAACCTACATAGATTCCAATGGAAACTGGCATCGTGCAAGCAAGGGCGCCCCGGAGCAGGTACACATGGTTTCTATACCTTGAAAAAGTGCAAATGGCTGTGCCTTAAAGATTTCTTTCCATCTGTGCAGATACTGGCACTGTGCAATAGCAAGGAAGATGTGAGAAAGAAAGTTCATGCTGTTATAGATAAGTTTGCTGAACGCGGGCTTCGATCTTTGGGAGTTGCCAGACAGGTTCTTACACATGCTGTTACAGATAAGTTTGCTGATCAATGTGGACTTTGATGATCATACTCCTGTTGCCTCTTGCAGGAAGTTCCTGAGAAAACGAAAGAGAGCCCCGGAGGGCCGTGGCAGCTCGTTGGCTTGCTACCTCTGTTTGATCCACCTAGGCATGACAGTGCAGAAACAATCAAGAGAGCCTTGAATCTTGGTGTGAATGTGAAGATGATCACTGGTAACAAATCATATGCTTAGAAATGTCTGTGCTTTTGAGTCACTTGTCATGATTTCGCAAACTATTTCTTCGTGTTGATCAGGTGATCAGCTTGCCATTGCCAAGGAAACAGGACGCAGGCTCGGAATGGGGACCAACATGTACCCTTCTTCGTCCTTGCTCGGCCAAGACAAAGATGAATCTATAGCAGCACTTCCTGTGGATGAGTTGATTGAGAAAGCTGATGGCTTTGCTGGAGTATTTCCTGGTTGGTTTCCTTTTCTTGTCAAAGTTGTTACCATATGAATACGCGTAAATCTGACTTGTTTGATGTGAACTGCAGAGCACAAATACGAGATTGTGAAGAGACTGCAAGACAGAAAGCATATATGTGGCATGACAGGAGATGGTGTGAATGATGCTCCTGCTCTGAAGAAGGCAGATATCGGCATTGCTGTTGCTGACGCGACTGACGCTGCTCGAGGCGCTTCGGACATTGTGTTAACCGAACCGGGGCTCAGTGTCATAATAAGTGCAGTGCTTACTAGCAGGGCAATTTTCCAGAGAATGAAAAATTACACTGTGAGCATGCTCTTTTCCTCACTATATGATTTTTACCTCACCAAAACTCTCTGAACTAAGTATATTTTCACTGTCTTCTTCCAGATATACGCGGTCTCGATTACAATCCGTATAGTGGTAAGTATTGAAGAAACACTCAAAATCTCATTTTCAACAACACTAGGCTTCTTCTAATTATGAAAGTTGAAACTACAGTTTGGATTCATGCTCATTGCACTGATATGGAAATTCGACTTTGCTCCCTTCATGGTTCTGATCATTGCTATCTTAAACGATGGTGAGATGAACTCCAACAACTCTGACATATAGAGTATATGCACCCATACAACACATTTGATTCACATGTTGCATATATCTTCAGGAACCATCATGACTATTTCGAAGGATCGAGTGAAGCCATCTCCAATGCCAGACAGCTGGAAACTCAAAGAGATCTTTGCCACTGGAATTGTGTTGGGAGGGTACTTGGCACTAGGGACAGTGCTATTCTTCTGGCTTGTGAAAGACACCAACTTCTTCTCAGTGAGCTTCATGTCTTACCTCAACGCGCATTTTCGTCACGTATTGATCCCTTTCTTGTGCAGGACAAGTTTGGTGTGAGGCCACTGAAAAACAGTCCAGAGGAAATCATGGCTGCACTGTACCTGCAAGTGAGCATTGTGAGTCAAGCACTCATTTTCGTGACGAGGTCTCGGAGCTGGTCGTTTGCTGAGCGGCCCGGAATGTTCTTGCTGGGCGCTTTCCTCATAGCTCAGTTGGTAGGTAGCTGGTGCAAACTCTACAGACATCAACTCAACCATCTTAGACACTAATGAAGCGGACTCTGTGTTTGTGGAACAGGTTGCCACCCTAATAGCAGTGTATGCTAACTGGAAGTTTGCAAAGATCCATGGATGCGGGTGGGGATGGGCGGGCGTGATCTGGCTCTACAGCTTGGTCACCTACTTCCCTCTGGATATCCTCAAGTTCTGCATTCGCTACGTGCTGAGTGGGAAAGCATGGGACAATCTGTTGGAGAACAAGGTGCATTTTTCCCTTCACAGCAATATATGCATATCTCAAGACTCGAGTAGAGAAGTAACTAATAATAACATTGTTTTTGTGTTTGTGTTTGTGTTTGATGATAGACTGCATTTACGACCAAGTCCAACTATGGGAAAGAAGAGAGGGAGGCTCAATGGGCTGCTGCACAGAGGACTTTGCACGGCCTTCAGCCACCGGAAACCGCCAATCTCTTCTCCGACAAGAACAGCTACAGGGAACTCTCCGAGATCGCCGAACAAGCCAAACGCCGAGCAGAGGTCGCCAGGTACTAATTAAAATCCATTTCGAGAAAAGGCAATGCTTGATTATAAACAATGAGAAATGAATGTGTGATGGTGGTGGTGGTGGTGGTGCAGGCTGAGAGAGCTGCATACGCTCAAGGGGCACGTGGAGTCGGTGGTGAAGCTGAAAGGATTGGACATCGATACGATTCAACAGCATTACACAGTGTGATGAAGAAAATGAATCAAGGAACCTTAGCTTTTTTTCTCTCTCAAGTTTCAGTAAAATCAGTTTTTTCTAGTTAAATTAAACTACTGCTATGCAATATGCAGACCTAGTTGAAACAGGAGCTGCTGCCCCCATCTAATCATAATCATAATCTCCAACAAACTGCATTTTGAGGTTGTGTTGTTTCACCTTGGCTTCATAATGATTTCCATAAACTAATGTTATATTTCATTTTTTGTGTTGCATCTTTATATGTCTGTTTAAAGCAAAATTCATAATACCTTCGATTAAAGCTCATTCACATTCATGAAGATAAAATTTCTCAAGATTTTATTTATATTGATAATAATAATAATAATAATAATAATAATAATAATAATAATAATAATAATAATAATAAGAGTATCTGCCTACGTGGCACAAGCTAGGCCATGAAACAAATTATGGTGGGCCCTTTCCAAGATTATCAGACCAGAAATAAATAACATACAAAAACTACGGATGCACAACTTGAAAAAATGGCGACCATCACCACTTGTTCCGCCGCAAATGCTTTTGCCAAATTCCCTCTCCCCTTTCCCTCCTCCAGGAATTCGCCTCAAGCCCTTCCTCTTCCACGCCGAGCTCGATATACCGCCGCCGTGTGTGCCTCGTTGTCGGCGGCGACTCCGGTGCTGTCTAAGCCAGATGATTTGGTGGAGACCATACTGTCAAAGGTAGTTTCCTCTGCTCCCACAGAAAATGGCCGTATTTCTTTGGGATTCTGGTAGATTTAGCAAGTTTCTATTTTATTGCTGGAGCAGAGCTAGATGAATGATGGGTACTTAATATTTTCCTCGTTTAAGTTGTTTAATGTTTTATCTTTTCATGGATAATTCAGTAGAAGATCAGCCAATTCCAAGTTACAACTGTTTGTCTTAAGTTGGGTAAAATTCCAATTCTTTGCCACTTTTTTTCCCCCCTTCCTTCTTAATAAGTATATATATGATCAGAGTCAGAGGAGACATAATGGTTGCAAGTAATGGAATCATCTTCAAAGTTTAAGTGATCAATAGTGTGTGGGAAGGGAGGAAAGCTTCAAATGGCTACATTTATTCACGCAGCCTAAGCATATTTCTTTTCCCACCTCAATTTTCCATATGTTTTTCTGCAATATCTGAAATTTATTCCATCAATTTCGAACTACTAAATTGTACTTTGTAATGGAATTGCAAGCTCTCAGTCCCATTATGAAGGGCATATACATTTGCAGCACAAAAGTATATATCTTCATAAAAACTTCATATTGTGAAGTGTCAGATGCAGTTATGGATGCTCATGCATTTTTTGTGGAAACTTGATTCCTAAGCCCTGCACCGAAATGTCTGTCACTCTATGCTCAACGTTCTTGTTTCAGTAGTGCATTCTCATTTATACAAAATGTGAGAAACTGAAATCCGTCACTCAGTAGGTAGTGCAGACAGACAGAGGAGTTCTGCTGGCTAGGGATGAACACCAAAAGGTAGCTGAAGTGGCTGATCAACTGCAAAAGTTTTGTGTGAAGGAGCCAGTAAAGTGTCCTCTCATATTTGGAGGTACTTGACTTCTTTGCGAGATTGCATTGTGTCCTTTTCTCTAATAAAAGCCTTGCATCAGAATGGGACGTGGTGTATTGTTCGAACCCTACATCGCCCGGTGGTGGCTACCGGAGTGCACTCGGACGGCTTGTGTTCAAAACCAAGGAAATGATTCAGGTGGTTGAGGCCCCTGATGTTGTAAGGAATCGAGTATCTTTCTCTCTCTTGGGCTTTATTGATGGAGAAGTCTCATTAAAGGGTAGGTAATTCTCTCTCTTTCCCTTGCACATTTTTGTATAAGCTTTGGTATCATATCGTGCGGGATGTGCAGGTAAACTGACGGCGCTGGATGAGAAGTGGATACAAGTAGTGTTTGAGGCCCCGGAGCTCAAGGTTGGCGGAGCAGAGTTCAGGTACGGCGGCCAGAGTGAAGTGAAGCTCGAAATCACTTACATAGACGACAAGATCAGATTAGGAAAAGGCTCCAGAGGTTCTCTGTTTGTATTCCAGAGAACTAAACCTATATCATGAGATGAGAGTGTTGCATTTCTAACAAAGATTCATGTATCATTTGTTTCAAGAAAGGATGTGGAAGTATATCAAGTGAGCTTTTCATTAGATTTTAAGTTGTCCACCAGAAACACAAATAATATTATAGTGGTTTATTAGCCAGGCCCTACTTTAGGGATATCATAGTGCTCGCTCAGATTAGCCAAATACTGATTGAATTCTTGAATCCGATCACGGTGTGATTTCTTAGCAGCCTTGGCAAGTCTTTGAAGCTCGATTTGCTGCAACCGTTCCATATAGCGCCTTTCTGCTGGGGTGAGCCGCTCATCCAAATTCCTGCTATCTGATATCAACGCGTTGTTGTCCTCTGCAACACAACACAGTTCGATAAATTAGCTTGAAACCCAGAAGGGCTCCACACAGAATCCTCGTATTATAAGCACAACCAGACACTTCTTTGCTTGCTATACAAGTCAAAGAGAGCGATATATGCAATATAAACTGATTTACTGTTGCACAGTTTCTACTCTGTTATATACTTCACTGAAAATCAAAAGAATTTGTCAATCAACAGTCAGCATAGAGTGCATGCAAGGAAGGTTGCACGCAATAGCAACCAATACGGCCAGAGGAAAAATAACTAAGAAATGCTGAATACGTACTACTCATTAACAGCCAACATGGCTTGTAGAGAAGTGAATTGGAAATTGCATGTAATGTATAGAGTTATATTAATTTTCAATTTGCAAAGTAAATCATACTTCAGAGGCATGCACAAGGCAACAAAAGATTAGAAAGAAAACCAGAACAGATTAGACAACTAATGCCAGAAATTAGCTTTCAAAATCAACATAAAAACACGAAAATAACAAACTGAAGGGCAGCATATAAGACGGGGCAAAAAAGAAAGAAGCTCGTGAATATTGTTTCAAACCTGTCAATTGATCATGGCCAGCAACATGATATGATGTCACATTTCGCTCTTTCTGCTTTTTTCTCTTTTTGATGCCTGCGCCCCTCATATCCAAAGCTTTGCCCTTCAGCCTCAGCTTACCAGCAACAACATTTTCATAAGCTGACATCTCTCCTTATCTTCAACATTTCAACAACACTTTTTAGGTCCAAATTATGAAAAATTACAGTACAAGACTCAGCATTGCATCATAAAATAGGATAGCTCCTTCTTAAAGATTTGTCATTAGCTCGAAGCAGAAACTGAAAAGGATAGGAATTATGAATTCCAGCAGTTGCAACTTCAGCGGATAGTCTGGCATATATCAACTTTTGGCAGTGCACTTACATTTTTGCAAATGCATATGACGCATTATTAATAAAGCAACACAAATACGAGGCAAAGAAGTAATCTAGAAATTATTTAATACATGCTTACATTGATGGCTGTCTAACTTCCGAATAACAGGTAATGCTAATATCCAAGATATATTAGTAGACTACTTGTTCACATGCATCCTTCTCGACAAATTTTAATCCATTAAGATAAATGAAAGTAATATAATACAGCTCCTGAAATGTTTCCATTTTTTCAATTTAAAGACGAAAATGATTTTACCTAGCCAGTGTAACGAAGAGACGGAAAGAATGATGTAAAAAATGGGAAGCAGATTAGAAGGTTATCTTCTAAATCTAAAACAACCTTTTTTGCAAATAATAGAATGCAAAACTGCACTCATAATTTCCTTTAGTCAGCCATACTAATTGCTGGAACCTTCTGAATTCCAGCACAAACCATTTCTTTCCTCAAGGCAGCAGCATGGTCCCATACCTCTGCCCCAGCATAAATGCTGGACAGCAGCACGTATCGACCACAATGATCAGGTTGCAACTTAAGCAACCGTTGGCCTACTTCATTTCCCAAATCAACATCACCATGAACCCTACAAGCACCCAAAAGAGCACCCCAGACAGAGGAATCAGCCTCAAATGGCATGTTTTTAAT
>JAPKLW010002037.1:18391-35475 GCA_026898455.1 Plectranthus barbatus
CTTAAGTGACCCATTTTTCCATAGAATGATATCAAACCTGTTCCACTGAAAACACTCATCTCCTTCTCAATCCTAACCATGTATCCATGAATTTGCTTCCCCTGATGCAACGCAAAGCCATAATCCAAATTTGCACATGAAGAGAGGACACCTACAAAGGTGGCCTCATTTGGCCTTAAAATTCCATCAGTTACATCTTCATCTGCCATCATTTCCGTGAAAAATCTGATTGCCTCCATAAAGCACCCATTCTGTACATAGCCATTAATGATACTTGTCCACGAATAAACATCTCTCTTTGGCATCCTACAGAACATTGAAATTGCCAAATCCATGTTTCCACTTTTGCCAAATGCATCGAGCATTGCATTATGTGAAACAATGCATGGTTGAGAAATTTCACAAAAGACCTTATGCACACCCCTAATATCACCAAATTGTGAATAGAGAGAGAGAAGCGATGTACGGACAAAAGGATCATCTATCAGGCCTCTTTCAATGCATTGTGCATGCAAGGAGTTACCTATTTGTGATATACCATATGATTGTGAGAGAGAAGCAATCGCTTTAAGAACAGAAGGGAAAGTGTAACTGTTAGGAGGGGCCTGATGATGAAGCATCTCACTGAAGAGGCTGAGGCTGGTGTGAGGTCTAGAAAGAATCAAATACATTCTTATGAGAGAATTATACAGGAGGGTATTAACCCATAGATCTCTAATAAAAAGGTAACCATGGGTGACTAACAAGGCATGGACTTGTTCAGCTTGTTTCGAACATTTCCTGGCACATCTATTAAAGCGCTGAAGAAGATGCAGTAAAAGTTCTGGCGAACATGACTTTGCTTTCAACATTCAGACTTATCTATGATGAGTGTATTGTTCTCATTTTCTAGGTAGTCTAAGTCTGGGAGCTGACAATTTGAGGGAATCCAGGAGAAACCAAGAACTTAGATAGAAAGAATCAAAGTGCATCAGGTCTTAATTTGAAAATGTGTTCATAAGTGAAAAGTCAGAATCAAGGGCCACCTAATATCAGTCTCTACTACAAATATATCTCCCTAGTTATATCATTTGTTTCTTAATGCTATAGCTACTAGTTAAGTATAACATTATTCAGGTTCAGTTTATTAGCTATCTCTCATTCATCATATTTCACTTAGAGATGCATGGAAGCTTGCATCTCTCTTCATAGCACAGCACTTTATCTGTACCTTCATGCAACAATTTCTTCAATCTGTCAACATATAAACAATTCATTATCTACAAGTTTATAACAATATAAACATATTCACGGGTCACAAATGCATACAATCTCACCAATCAGATATCCATAATATCTTTGTTTGCAATCATTAAATAAATTACAGAAACCTAATATTTTGCTATACTTCCAGCCCCCAAGACCGTTCCTGAAGTTCAAAGGTGAAATATTTCATTTTTCTGTAAAAGCCCTTCATTCCCTAGTTCTGTTTCCGGCATGAAAAAACATGATCACAGATAGATCTCGGCTTTCAAACACCACTATTAAGGAGATGAACAGCCCACTGCCCTTAGTCAGACTGTAATCGGCCTGATAAATATTAAATTCACAAGAATATAAGTTCCCATAATGCTTCGAGATACATTTAATTTACAGGGCTGAAGGATGCCAGTTATAAACTCTCTCGTTTACAGTAATTCTTTCAACAGAGAAAATAAAATAAAATAAAAAGCAGCCACACTCGATTCTTGTCAAAATAGCATACATCCACATACTGATAATAAATTACGCAACCCCCTCATTGCGTATAAGACGCTTCATAATAATATGATATCGAGTTTCTTCTGCTTATCCAAATTCAAATTTCCAACACAAGATCAAAAAACAAGAACACTTGAAAAGCACGAACGCAACATCTTATAAATTTAAAAGATTGGTAGCAAAAAAATTACCAGAATGGTCTGCGAAGCGGAACGCTGTATACTGTTTGAACAAACGCCTTGCAGCCTACAATCGCACAAAATATTGGCGGAAATAATCTCGCGAAGCTTCTTATCATTCCACACTCAGACAAGCTTAATCAATAGAAGAGAACATTCGAGAACATAGTTTTTTTTTTTTTTTTTGGAAATTTCGAGAACATAATACATAACCATCTCTTTTGGGTTTTTTCCACGTTACTGTTTTTCCTTTTCTTCTCATTGTCATTCCTACACAATTTAAAAATAATAAAAAGAGATTTTAAAATTTTAGAATAAAATTAGTAAGAATTTTGATAAAAATAATTAATTAAATATTAAACCAGCTATAATCCTTTTATGAAAATATAAATAGCCATTTTGATCATATAATGTTAATATTATGTAAACATTTAAGGATTGGTAAAAAAATGTGAACTTTCCAAAAAAAATCTTATATTTGACATACCAATTCAAGATTAGAAAATTTTCAATTATTAATGTTAATTTTCATTTGCGATTTAGGAATAATAATAAAATAAAATTTAGAAATTAATGAATATAAAATCTTGCACGAATACACCATCAATATTTCTTCATTAACTCAATTAAATAATATTTACTAAATATATTATCATCAATTTTTCTAATTATACGTGTGTTGAGTTAAATATAAAATTATATATATTTATTAATAAAGTGGAAATACATACAAGTATTCACTTTGAATAAGTGAGTATGTTTTATAGCCGGATAAAAATATAAGTTTTCTAGTCACTTTGTACTTTTGTCTTTTTCTCTCTTCCATTTTTGGCTATAAGACAAAATCAACTTTATTAAATTTATTTTAATTTTCGGATATATTTATTATATGATTTTGTAAATTTATTACAACCTTTTACAAACAAATCTGATTTTTTATTGTACGAGGTAACATTCCAAAAAAAAATTTGAAGATAGTTGAGAAAGTTTTGAGATCAAAAAATCCAACGTATGTTGATTTCAGCCATTTTTTCTTATTTTTGATTCGTTTTCTGCGTTATTATGACGATATGTGTTCAAAATCGACGTGTATATCTTAGTTTTTTAGAAAATATAGTGATTTTAGGATTATTCTTTGTAAAAAATACGCAGAGAACTTTGGAAAAAATCCAGAAAAATCGAGATCTCGTGAGAAATTCGAGATCTCGAAATCGACTCGAGATCTCGATTTTTTAAAATGAAATTACAAGATCTCTATATTAATTTCGAGATCTCGATATTAATTTTGATATCTCGAAATGTCTGCTGGATCATGCTCTGGATTTTATTTAATATTTTCGTTTCATTTATCGCAGATGTCGTATCAACGTTTCATCATACGTCATGGTGGTGCATGGGACAGATCCGAGTATATGGGTGGAGACGAGCAATTGATATGTTTGAGGCGTGAACGAATCTCCTAAAATGCCATTTTGTCCGAGATTCACGAGATCATGCATTGTGATCTCCTCACTACTAGCTACTGCTTGTTTTATGTGAGCAGTATATCTGGGGGCTCGAGGCATGTGAAGGCTGGACTGAAGACCGATGAAGATATTATGCGGATGCTATATGAAAATAGCATTGATCCAATTACATATGTGATCACCAAATTGAAGCAAAATCAGTCCGAATTCCAGGCACCTCAGTCACAGTCACAGCGATCAACACGAATGGGTGGTCCTAGCATCTCATTAGCTGATGATTTCGTAGATGAGTATGAGGTAGAATCTACAGATGATGATGATGATTATTGTGATGACGAGGAGGAGGCAAGCGAGGAGGAGAGGGACGAGGAGGATGGCCGGAGTCGGTTGTTTGAGTCCTTGGTCAGTGATTTTTCTAGATGGATTCTAGCTCCTGGGCGAATGGATCAGTACGGACTATCTAACAATAACTTGAGTCAGTCCGTGGCTGCAGCTCGACATGATCAGGAAGTAAGGAGTTGGGTGCTTCCTTTAATAAAGGTTGATGCTCCTGAGCGTTTGGAGTGGATTATTCTCGCACATGGGGCCTCGACTGAGCTATGCATTGGAGCGACATTTAGCAGCAAGGATGAACTTGACCTTGTTGTAGGACTGCATCACTTGCATCACCGGTTGGAATATTCCACGGAGAGGTCCAACACTACTCGACTCAACTTCAGATGCAAGCATGAGAATGATTGTCATTTTATGCTACATGCAAGACAATCTGGAAATATTTGGAGAGTATTCAAGTGTGATCTGATGCACAGCTGCCAGACGGATATTGATCGTGTTGCTCCCCGCAGAGTGCCCGCAAGAGTGTTGGGTAAGTATTTCTCTAGTAAGTTGGCGGCGGACAGCGCTATTCTAAAGCCGAAGGAGATGATGTTTGAATTGTTGATTCAATTCGGCTTCAAGATTGATTATAGACATAGCCATTGCAATGGTATTCAGCGAGTGGGAGAAGTCTTATGCGATGCTGTCGGGCTACTTACACATGCTACAGTCTCGTAACCCAGGCACGATGTATGATATATCTACTTCTTCAGAGAGTTTGTTCAAGCACATGTTTATGGCGCTTGCTCCTTGCACCGATGCATTTCACAGCTTCATGCGCCCAGTGATCGTTGAACACTTACATCTTCTGAGATATTCTCCCTCGGGTCATTATGCGGCCTGAAATACAGTGACCTACTCATAACCATACCCGATCCAGGCACCCTCACTTGTTGCGATGGATCACCCATGTAAGATAGATAATTTGGTAACATCTTCGGAGCTCCAATACAACGACGGGTGCTAGAGATGGGGCTGGTAGTGGAAGAGGTGGTAGGGCCGGCAGTGCTAGAGGTGGTGGGGCCGGCAGTAAAAGAGGCGGTGGGGCCGGTAGTAAAAGAGGTGGGTCCAGGTCCGTCTACTGCTCCTACTCGGGCGGCAAAGAAGAGTATCCGCGAGGTCCCGTATGAAGACCTTCAACCTCTGTGTCACTGTGTAAGACACCAGCTCCACAATTTGTTAAACCACACGATCTGCCACCGGCCGCATGAGTCTATCTGCCACTGACTCAATAAGTCGCTGAGCCACCGAATCAATCATGTGATTTGCCAATGGCTGAATAAGTCGCTGCGCCACTGGATCAATCATGCAATCCGCCAATGGTTGTACAACTCGCTCTGCCAATGGATGCACAAGTCGTGACACTAGATCGATGAGGCGATCTGCCAGTGGCTGCACGAGCCGATCAGCTAATGGCTGGGCTACACGATTTGCAAATCGGACAATGTCATTCTCATCGGGCAGCTCAAACCATGAATGTCGTCCAGTATGAAAAGATAATAAAAATATTAAACTAAAATATTAACAAAAAAATATAAAATAGTATGTTAACAAAAAAACTAAACACATGTACCTCTAGAGGCTCTGCGGATGAGGAACGCCGCGAGCGCATCGTAGCCGACCGCCGAGGAGGAAGCTCAGTATGCTTGAAAGAAGAACGGACTGGAATCTCAAAACCATTCCCCATATCGAACACTGGCGAAGAAAGATAAAGAAGGGTAGCTTGTCAATGCGAGACATGCCCTTCCGAGAACAAAGTGGCTCCTTTTATAAGTTTCAAAACATAGAAATATGATGAAAAATCAAATATATTGTTTTCAACTCGATAATTACGTTAATAAAGTTTTTTGTAATTTTATACAAATATTCTAAACTAAAAGGATGCGATATTTTGAAAAATGGTTAATTCATATATATATATATATATATATATATAATATTGATTATTTAAAATTTTAGTATAATAAAAAAATTATTTAAGATTTTCACTCTAATTTTACTATTATGTATATATAGCCATTTAAAATAGTATAAAAACTTATATATATATAGAGAGAGAGAGATCAACTCATGTGCTAAAATTAAAGTTTGTGCTAAATATGAATGAATCTCAACCATTAGATTGATAACATCAATGGTTGAGATTAAAGCATAAAGATAAAAAAATCAAGCATAATTTTCGTTCGTGCTTAATTGCTTTATAAATCATGTTTAATTCGATTAAGCATGATTTATAAAGCAAAAAAGCATGAAATGTGGAAAAATGTTTTAATCTCAACCATTGTTTTTTTTAGATGAGTGATGTAGATTCATTTGTATTTAGTACAAACTAATTGCATTCACGGCGTTGCTTGATTGTGTTCAGGTCGTTGCTTGATTGCAATGTTGCTTGATTGTGCTTTAGTTGTTGCTTGATTATTTTGTTGCTTGATTGCATTTTAGTTGTTGCTTGATTCAATATCAACCATTGATTTTTTTAGATCTGATGGACATGATTCATTCTTTTTTCTCACATGGTGATTTTTTTTTTTACATGATCTCTCCTCTCTCTCTCTCTCTCTCTCTCTCTCTCTATATATATATATATATATATATATATATATGGTTGCATTATATGGTTACCTAGCTTTCCTATGTTATATGAGACTAAAATCCAACCTTCCAATTTGAATTTGGATGGATAGGATTAAGTTTAAATTTTAATGTTTAAATATATAATAAGGGTAATGAGGTAATTAACTTATATTATTATTTCTCATTAACCAACCCAATGTTACGTTATTACTTGTTTCTCTCTCCCACCAATATTCTCTCTCCTTTATTATTCTTATAAAATTTTAAATAATAATAACTCATTCAATTTAAGTTATTTTTTTACATACTATATATCAAATTAAAGATAATTTAATTATCTTTCAAACGAAATCCCTATTACACATGTTCAGAATAAGATAATCGAAGTAAAATTAAATAATGTAATAGGTAAAGCTAAATAATGTACCATAATATAGAGAATAATGTAATGATATAGTATACTTACCTATGTTCGATGTTGTTCTTATAAAAATTGGGGAATATCTTGATTTCACAATTGAGGTTGCATTTTATACATAAAAAGGTGTTCGAGTGCTACTTTATGTGTCGTCTTTGTATAATATTATCCATGTTTGTTTTTTCGGTTGCATGATATAGATCAAATTGTTGCATGAATGGTGGATTGTGCATCAACTGAGTGATACATTATGTGTCACATGAGTATTACATTATTCATATCTGTTTTTTTGCGTTGCAGTATATAGATCAAAGTGTTGCCTGAATGGTACAATATGTGTCGTGGTACATTATGTATCGGCTTTATAGTACATTATTCAACCGTATGTACATTATTTATGTATGTAATTTTTATGGTTGCATGATATAGATCAAAGAGTTGTCTGAATGATACATTATATATTGAGTGAGTGGTACATTATGTATTTATTGTATATTACATTATTTGACTGTATATTATATTATAAATGTCTATTTTTTTGCGGTTGCATGACGTTGATAAAAGTATTGTCTGAATGGTGCATTGTATATCGACTGATTGGTACATTATGTGTTCATTGTATATTACATTATTAATGTATGATTTCTTGCCGAAAAAAGAAACAAATAGTTCTCTTTATTCATCAATCTGTAATTCTCTTTATTAGTATTACAGTATTACATTATTCTTATTATTATGTTACATTATTTAGTTTTAGCTATTACATTATTTGATTTTGCTACAATTACCTTATTCCTAACATATGCAATAGGGATTTCGTTTGAAAGATAATTAAATTATCTTTAATTTGATATATAATAAGTGAAAAAATAATTCAAATTGAAGAAGTTATGATTATTTAAAGTTTTATAGGAATTATAGAGGAGAGAGAAAAATGATAAGAGAAGGAAAAATAAGAAACAACGTGTGTGATTGGTTTGTGAAAAAGAATAATATAAATTAATTACCTAATCTACCTAATATACCCTTAATTTATATTTACACATTAAAAGTAAAAATTAATTCATAATTTAATAACCGTTAGATTGATTAAATAAATGGTTGAGATTTGGTCTCATATAACATCTAGAGAATGGGTAACATATGATCACTACTCTATAGAGGAGGGATCATGTAAAAAAAATTCCCATGTGACAAAAAGAAATGAATCATGTTCATCAGATCTAAAAAAATCAATGGTTGATATTGAATCAAGCAACAACTAAAATGCAATCAAGCAACAATTAAAGCACAATCAAGCAACATTGCAATCAAGCAATGACCTGAATACAATCAAGCAATACCGTGAATGCAATCAAGCATCTTTCTCACTTTCTCACGTTAAGAGTTTTCTCACTGGATCCGCTCCCCTACTCTATATATATATATAGGGGTGTGTTAAAGTGACAAGTCCCTCCTTAGATGTGAGATGTGAATAAATCTGATGTGTTCATTTTCAAAATCAAGGATCGAGATTTGATTTAGAAAATTAAATCTGTTTTTAATATTTGGGCTTTTCAGTCTTTTTGCATAAATATATTAGGGGACCACATCTTAAATATTATTTAATTTTTCTAAATATGAGGGGACCACATCTTATCTTACAAAAAAATCATATTAGATTTTCTCACTTTTAAGAGTTATTAACTTCATTATCTCACATCCAACATTGCTATATAATTTTAAATAATCATAGCTCACTCAATTTAAATTATTTTTTCGCGTGTCATATATCAAATTAAAGATCGTTTTATTATCTTTCAAACGAAATCCATATTGCATATGTTTGGAATAAGATAATCGTAGTGAAAATAAGATACTGCAACTATACATGCATAAATAATGCATATTGACAAGCTTATATAATACAACTTACATCCAGTGGCGGATCTAGAAATTTAAAATTAGGGGTACAATATTTATAAAAAATTAATTGGAGGTACATTATGTAAAGATAAATATAAATATTATATAAAAATATATATTAATAATAGAAAATATGTATATAACTAAGTAAAGAAAAAAAGTTTTGGGGTACAAGTGTACCCCCAACCATAAACGTGTGTCCGCCTCTGCTTACATCTAAAAAAAAAATATCTACATTTTGTAAAAATCTGATAGCTTTATCAAACATAATGCAATTGAACTAGTCTATATAATGCAAATTTACAGACTTATATAATATAACTTAAATCAGAAAATAAAGAATTTTGTCAAAATATCAATTACCTCATAAATAGTCATGCAAATCTATAGGCCTAAATAATGCATGTTTACGGACTTATATAATGCAACTTAAAGGTGTTATGATAAATTTTGAGTTTTGAATCAATCATATTCTTCTTATTTAGGTAACGACTTCTTCGATTTCCTCAAAGAGATGACGAGTACGAGCTAGCAAAGAAAAGAGAAGTTGTAATGCAATTGAGTGTTTGGTTGTTGGTAGGTGGTGTATGATATATTTGCAATTGGGTGTTCTGTTTTGTTTATTATACGATTTCTTTTATTTTTTTAATAATTTAAATTCATCAGACCACCTTTAAGTTACATTTTATAAACTTGTATATTTGCATTATATAGGACGGTTTAGTTGCATTATGTTTGATGGGGCTATCAAATTTTTGCAGAACATAGATTTTTTATCCAGATGTAAGTTGCATTATATAAGCTTGTAAATATACATTATCTACGTCTGTATAGTTGCAGTATCTTATTTTTGCTATGATTATCTTATTTGAAACATATGCAATAGTTATTTCGTTTTAAAGATAATTAAATTATCTTTAATTTGATATATTTTACGTGGAAAAATAATTTAAATTGAATGAGATATGATTATTAAAGTTTTATAAAGAAATAAGATGAGAAAGAATATGTAGAAACAAAACACGTGTGTTTGATAGGAAAGAGATTATGAAATTTATTGTGGTCCATCATGTTTAACTTACCTAAATGCCCTTAATTATAATTTAAAATAAAAATAAAAATTAAATCTCAAATATTAAAAATCAATCTTGACTACTTATTTCATCAAATTAAATAACAAGATTTATTATCTTCTCCTATCTAAAATGGATGGATTTTTTATATGATCACCACTATATATATATATATATATATATATAGAGGTGTAATCATATCACAAGTGACTACTAGATAGGAGAAGAGAATAAATCTGGACCTTTAATTTTAAATTTTCAGTGGTCCAGATTTAATTTTTTGATTTTTTATTTTTAATTCAGTTAAATTCTTTTTAGTATCATAAGGGTTTAATTGTAATTATAATTTTTCTTATTTTTTCTTTCCATAACTATATCCTAAATTATCTCCACCATGATTGAGAATCAAATCATCTACGAAAGAAAATTTCAGCAAAATTGGGGATCTCGTAATTGCACTGCGCCTGTTCGCGATTCGTCTGAAATTGGAGTTGGTCTTCGTGTGGGCTCGTCGATTCCAGGTGTGGGGGTGTTCCGTTCACCTCCATTCGACGATTCTTGGCGTGGGCTCGTGTTCTTGACGGGTTTTCAATCGGGCGTCGATCTGCGACGCGGGCAGCTTCTGAAATTGGGGTCTGGTTCGGTATCGCGTGGCTGTTCTCGTGCGCGCGACTCGTACGACTCGGTGTGGTTCTGCTTGTTCTCTGGCGATACCTGTTTTGGTGTGCCGGTGAGTGTGTCTGTTCCAGTGGTGACTGGAGTTGTTCTTCCCGACTGCTTCTTGTCGGTGTTCTATTGCGTGCCTACAACATCTAATTTCTTGAGGGTGTGGGTACGCTGTTCTGGGTGTGCGGCGTATGTGTCGTGTGTTTGGGTGCTTTGTTCGGCCTGATTTATCTCGGTCGACTGCTTCTTCCTGGGGTTTGTTCTTCTCCGATGGCTTCATAGTCGGTGTTTCCTCGCGAGCCTGCTTCGACTCCACGAGATTTAATGGTTTCTCTATCATATGGACTACCGTATATAAGTTGCATTTTATAAGCCTGTAAATATGCATTATATAAGCCTGTACAATTGCATTATCCTTAAAGGAATGATTGAGATTTTTAGTTTATTTTACTGACGTAAGTTGCATCATATAAGCCTGTAAATATGCATTATATAAACCTTCAAAGTTGCATTATATAAGTTTGAAAAGTTGCAGTATGTTTAAGGGGAAATAGGGTTGAATTTTTGGAGAGAACTTCTGATTTTTTTCTGGATGGAGAGTGTTTTTTTCGCAGTCGTAATTCAATTTTTCTGATTTAGATTGTGCGTGATATTCAAGGGATACGGAATTAATGCGGTTGGTTGTAATTTAATTTTGGACAATTATACCCTTAATTTGCAACTTTTTACTTATACCGAATGCAGCTTTTAAAATCCGGCCCCAAATTGATCTTAACCGTCCAGATCATGTTTTTAATGGCCCAGATTCATTCTCATCTCCCATCTAAGGGGGTACTTGTCACTTTAACGCGCCCATATATATATATATATATATAGTTGTAATCATATGTGAATCACCTCCCAGATGAGATATAAGAACTAATATCAACCATTTATTTTTGAAATTTAATGGCTCAGATTCTTTTGATGAATTTAACTAGTTATTTTTATTTTCCTTTTTAAATATAGTTAGAGGGTGTTTTTGGAATTATATTTTGGCAGTTAATCTATTCCTTAATTATCTCCTGATATCACTCTTGAATGATTTACATTAAATATATCCCACGTTTCCTTATTCAATGATTTATATTTCATACACAATACATATTCATATTCAATCAAATTGGACGACGACGACGATGAATTTGCCATTCTTCTGGAGGGATAATTGACTTTCATTATTGTCTTGACGATCGATCGCGGGTGGATGTGCGAAGATGAGAGGCCGGATCGGGTGAATATTCTTGACAACAATCTCTCGTGATTTCCAATTTCTCTCATGCGGTGGATCTTCCCCGGTATCAACGGCGAGAAGTGGAAGGACTGTCCCACCCCCCACTCATAGATGTCAGTGATGAGAATGTATAAGGTGGTTTTTTTTTCTAGCATGAAAAACAGATACGCGGTGGTTTTGGGGCAGCGGCGCAGTGATTTTTTTGCATGTTTTTTTTAATTCACGTGGTTTTAGTGTATAATTTCATTAAAAATATACGGTTATTCCGCCTGTAAATATGCATAAATAGAGCATATTTATTGCAATATTTTATGAATACTGCTTGTATTTGTCGCGTGATATTTCAGTTTTTTCCTTGTCTTTAGTAAAGTTGCCACTGTCATGAAATATGTAGTAATTACGTATGTAATACTGCACATGATTTTCATAATATTAGCAATGATAGTAATTTGCTTTTAAAAAATTTAAATTTGCTTTTTTTGTGTAGTTGTATGGATCGGTGCATCAGATATTTCATTTACTGCAACTAAATTGTATAAAAAATGCAAATTTTTATTGATAAACAAGTTGATTTTATTTATGATCTTTTAAAATTGTTTAATGTTTGAAATCCCAAAGAACATAAAAATTAAATTGAAATTCGAAAATTAAGTGATCCAATCCCATAAAATAAGGAAGTAAATATCAATTAATTTTAATATATTTTATTTTAGGAATCAAATTTCACAAAATCAGGGCGAAAATCGTGTAAATATGCAACTTTGATCTTCTAAATAATGCAATTTTTTTCTCAAAATTATGCAACAAATCCAAATACTGCAACTTTTTTCACTAAATTATGCACCAAATTTTCAAGATAACCGCCCCATTAATTTCGGATCTCGTCCCTTATTCAATTTAGAACTGTTCCGAAATTTAAGCAAATTAAATCATGTGTAAGATATGGAAAGCTGCAAATTTACCATGTAACCCTTTTATGCAACTTTTTTGTTCTTTTATTGCACCGAATTTTTCCAGATTTAAAATTAAATCTGGAACGTTTGTATTATTAATCAAAGCTAAGATTAAGTCTTATACTCTTATTTCACATCTAAGAGTGATTTCCACCGTAGTGCACCCCTATATATATATATATATATATATATATATATATATAGGGGTGCATTCAAGGCTGAACATGTGTCCATGAATGAACAGAGACCAAAATCCATTCATTGATTTTGAAAATGGACGCCCCAGATTTTCTGTTGTCATTTATCATTGTTGCTAGCTTCTTCTATCATTGAAAGGGCAAATTAGTCCTAAACAGGAAAAACTGAAATGGAATTAAATTTACATGCTGGTTTTTCGGATTCAGTTACCAAATCAAATCCCCCACGATTTTTTCCATTATTATCATATAAATTGGAAAGAGAAAATACACAACGATTTATTCCATAATCTTAAGTTAATCGTTATCATTGTTTATGGCTTTATGTGTCATTGTTTATGGCTTTGTGTGTCATTGTAAGGTAATTCTGCCAACTTCCACTAATATATTATCGTTAAATGTATAAACAGTTTTAATTATTCGTACAATGATATTGAATAAATATAACAATGACTTTAAATGTGTATTAAAAATCAATTAAGATTAAATCGTCAATTTTGATAAAATGATAGATTAAATACAGGTAACAATGATAATATCAACATCGTACAATGCTACATATTAGCTGAGTTCACACATGTAGAAAATAAATAAAAATTAACAATCCATTAAACAATAATTCGAACAATGATACATTTATTCAACAATAATGATACACGTTTAAAATAACAATGATAATCGCATATGCCACAAAATTAATGAAAAAACACTTTAAACCTAAGGATATAAACAATAAAAGATTAAAAAATAATACAAGGTGTCAAAACCAAAAACTCAAAAAACAAATTAAGCTATCATCCAAAAAATACTGATGATCAAGAATGGCATTAAAACGGAGGAGAAGCGGCAGCCCGAACCCGAGTAGTACGTTCGAAAGGATCTGCATTGTTCTTCGTTCTTCATATCTATGCCAAATCAAAACCACCTCAGTCAGCCATCACAAAACACATCTGAAAACAAAATTAACAGCAATGTTTATATTAATGATGGCCTTTTTTTTAATCTCATTTGGAAGAATGCACTCAACATCCTAAGAGAGAGAGGCGAGGATGGAATGCTAAGAGAAAGCGTTGACCTATAGTTTGCCCCTTATCCTCTACAAACAAAATACAAAAAATAACTAATCATCTTCTTCAATGAATCACCGGAACCGATCAGATCTACCGGAGTCAGAGAAAACGTCGGAGGTTCAGTTCTTCGCTCAAGCCGCTACTACTGAGAATAATGAGAATGATCGAATGTGTTGGAGGAAATACAATTTTTGGAATAAGGAATTTCAGAGAAAGTGATCCCTATTAAATCGGAAAAAATATGTTTAATATTTGATTTAGCATGAAATTAGGTAACTTCCTATTATATAAAATCTACCAAAAAAATATTAATTGTTGAATACCAATAACACCCTTCAATTAATTAAAAGTTAATATTTAATTTCCACATGGCATCAAAATCGGCCATTAGATTATTTAAATGAATGGATGGATATATGGTCATTGTTCATTCAGGATATATAGTTCAGAAATGAACACTACTCTATATATATATATATATATATTATATATATATATATAGGGATGCATTATATGGTTACCCAATCTCCATATGTTATATGAGGCCAAATCCTAGCCTTTAGATTAAGATTTCAACGATCATGATTTAAATTGAAAGTGAAAAATTTTCGGTGCATTATCTAATGTAACGTACTACATTATTGGATATAACAGTAATTTTCACACTCATAGTTTTGTAATTATCTCAAACAAAAATCACGTCCCACAAAATTGTCTTTTTCTCTCTCTTCTAAAATTTTGATAAAACTTTGAATAATCATAACTCAATCAATTTAAATTATTTTTCTACATATTATATATCAAATTAAAGATAATTTAATTATATTTCAAACGAAATCCCTATTACATATGTTTGGAATAATATATTCATCATAAAATTAAATAATGTAATTGTCTAAACTAAAAAATGTAACATAATATAAAAGATAATGTAATATAATGATATATTTAAAAGTATTGTAACATTAATAAGGTAATAAGGAGAATTAGATAATGCAAATCGATGAACATATATAATGCAGCATAATATGAAGAATAATGCAATGACATTTTATGTTGCATTATCTATATTCATCACACTTTATCTAATCTATTTATTAATGTTACAGTATTACATTATCATCTGTATTATGTTACATTATTTAGTTTTAGTTATTACATTATTTAGTTTTACTATGGTTATCTTATTCCGAACATACAATTAGAATTTCGTTTGAAATGTAATTAATTATCTTTGATTTGATATATAATGTGTTATGAATGTTACATTATTTATGACAAATATGTTGCATTATTTGTTTGCAATTTCAACATTATACCAATAAAATAAAAACATGCTATAAAAGATAATGTAGTAGATAAATAATGAATAATGCATCAACTATCTTATGAATAATGTAACATCTACATGGTTTAATTCTCTCTTACTGATCAGTGATCACCACAAGAAAGTGCCCGCAAAATATTGATTATCAATCAGTTTATATTTAAAAAATGAAAAAGGAAAAAAAGTGAATCATATGGTACTACCTTCAACACATTTTTCACTGCACATATATTTTATTTTTCTTCATTTAACCCAAAATCAAAAAATTAATAAATAAATAAATAAAGTGAAGATGGTGGAAATGCAGGGGTTGCAGGAAAGCAAAACATAGATATTGTAATATATAAATAATAAATAATGCATCAACTATAAAAAAACAATGTAACATCTACATGGTAAAAAATTGTGGCGTGAAAACTCCATGGATAGTAGTTGCATGCGCATAACTTTCTATATTAGAATAGAATTGTTGTTGATTAAATTCAATCAGATTTTATGTATCAAATTATTCATCTCCTTCCTTCATCGATCGTACATCCACAACAATCGCACCAAAGGATCGCCATTCACCAGGGTATAAATCATCGCACACAATCAATTTTTCATACTGCTCCTTTAGATGAGAGAAAGAAAATAAGAACTCAGATGAAAATTGTCGTGAATGATACAAGTGGTGAATATTTTTTTTTATCTCTTATTGCAACTATCGGAAAAAATATAAATTACTCTGATCATTACACTGAAAAAAATTCATAGGACATATGAAATCAACTAGTTTATGAATATTAAAAAAAAATCAACTAAAAAAACTACAAAAAGCACCTAATTAAAAAAACACGCTGAAGAGATAATGTAATTAACAAAGAATCAACAATGTAGTAACTATCATATAAATAATGTAACATATACATGGTAAAAAAAAAAATAAGTACGATATACTATCTCTCTTGGCAAGATTTTAGTTTTCCCATACTGTCCAAACTCCCAACAACGTGCACGCCACCCTTCCTTCCAACTGTGGGCGGCTGCGCTGCACCTTACCATCACAATAAATATGTTGCATTATTTGTTTACAATTTTAATATTATACCAAAATCTAGAATCATATTTGAAAAATTAAATAAACACACGCTATAAAAGATAATGTAGTAGATAAAGAATAAATAATGTATCAACTTTCATATAAATAATGTAACATATACATGGTTAAAACCTGCAACTCAAAAAATGAAGGATGTGGCGTCAAACTTCCATGGATACTTCTTTTGCAATTGTTATATATCGTCTCTGTCTCCAACCTCCGCGAACTGCACGTGTCTATTCCTCCCAATTATCGGTGACCGAGTTGCACCTTGCCACCACAACCACCATCAATGCTGGAAATACAATGGAGTCCTAATGGGAGGAGAATATCCTAACTGTTCATGAGGGAAGAAGATGATTGGAGTTTTATCATCGGACATGAAGGAAGAAACAAAAAAATAATTTTGAGATAAGAGGAGCATTTTCTCTCTATCAAAAAAAAAAAAAAACTAAATAATCATAATTGTTAATTATACTATTACCAAATAAATGAAAATAAATGATGGAAAAAAAGTTGTTATGAAAATAAATGATGGAAAAAAGGGGTTCATTTAAGATATGATTAAACTTAAATCATAATTGTTAATTATACTATTACCAAATAATCCTTGGTAACCGAAAAGGAAGGAAACTAAAATTTAAAATGCAGATTTTTACATTTAATCTGAATCGCAAGATAAAAAAAAAAAATAAAGGTTGAGATTTGGTCTCATATAACATATGAGAGCTAGATAACATATGATTACAACTATATATATATATATATATATATATATATATATATA
>JAPKLW010002037.1:56133-96496 GCA_026898455.1 Plectranthus barbatus
ACAAAGAAAAGGCTGGGAGATAAAATCTTTGGGCCTACTTTCCAACAGATCTCAAAATCATCTAGCTAGTACATAGAGTGGACATTGTTTCATTGGCGATGGAGCCCTAAATCTGGGCACCCATTTGTTGTAGCAGAAAATGAATAGCAGGTGAGAGAGATCATAAATGTGTGGCGGCCAGAGAAAAAGCAGGAAGAAGGAGGAGAGAGTGATAAATAATGAGGCCGGCCGCATAGACGTGGCATCGACATTCTTTTTGAAGTTGGAAAGAAGAGCTCTTGCCCCACAAAGAAGACACTGATCCTATATTATTTTGATGAGCTAAACATTATATTAGATTATTGTATCTAATTAGATTAGTTCAAACTTATATTATCCTGTGTAGGAATTATCGAGTTGTAATAGGAGCTGGATTTACAAGCCTTAGAGAATTTGCTGGCGAAACCTTCACAAGCGAATATGATTATATGGATTGCTGACTAACACTCTGGTTACCAGCAAAGCATCTTTGGAGGAGATGATTGATACGTCATCACCAGTTGGTGGATTACCAACACGGAGCTTATCAACGAGATGTCACCAGCAAGGCGCTTCCCAACCTTAAAGTCAAGACCAGACTCTAAAAAAGGAAATCTTAAAGTCTGAAGTATTCAAAAGTTTGTTTGTCCCATGAATCAACCAGCAAATATTCATCGGACTGGCTAAAAGAGTCATTCTGACCGATGCAATAAAAGTCCACATTAGATGACAGAAAGGACACTGCAAGTAAGAAAAAGTTAAACTTCGACGGGACACGTCCCTTTTATCTCACAACGGCTCCAATCGACTAAGAGATTCAAATATTTGAAGGAACACCTATAAATATAGATCGCAAATCACTTTGAGAAGGTTATGAATTCACTGGTTATCGGTCTGGCGAATACAATTTTCTGAATTTTGTTGATCTCTCGAAAGCTACCAACTTTCGATCCTAAAGCTTTTCGGCTGATTCTATCAGCTTCCAGTGTTCCTTCTTGAACACGAGGCTTTGTGATTTTAGTAAGAGCTATCTCTGTTTTCTTACTACCTGAGTAAGAAAATATCTTGGAGTTGTCACTTCTCCGGTGGCAACTATCACGGGTGTATACCAGCAACTGATGTTCTAGAGAGGAACTCAAACTCTCATGTCTAGTTTGAAGGCCAGGTGGTGTGCCCACACTTCAAGCTTGAAGAAACTCTTGATTGCGAAGGAATTGGCGAGTGCACTAGTGGATTGGTGGACATGGCATTCATCAGCTAGCAATAGATCGTTGACATCTTTGTAATTGACAACTTTGTATTTCTAGACTATGCGTCTGAAGAGAGTACGTAGGATGGTTGGTCCGAACCTCTATAAATCTTTGTGTAATTTACTGCTTTCTTTATGTTTTCTGCACTTTATTTAAAACCGAACACATCAAATATTAGAGTATTACTTGCAAACTGACTAAGTAATATCTTGACCTGTCAAACAACCATTTTTTTTAACCCAAGCTGGTACAGAATAGCTAGCTTGAAAGACCCACCGCACTGTAAAACATTCCTATCTTCCACTGTGCTTAGGGGTGTTCGCGGTTTGGCCGAAATCGAATTTATTTGGCCGGTTTGACTGGTTATAATCCTAATTTTTAAACTGACAGTTTGAAAAATCTGAAACCGGTCCAATTCTAGTTTGGTAGACCAAACCAGTCGGACAAGCCGAAGTATATCTAATATTTTTATAAGTATATGCGTGTAGATTCGTTGGTTAACCCTAACCCATTTCTCCGCCACACTCACGTCTCAACTCTCACTCATCGTTTGTCTGCTTGTTGCTCCCCCCACCCTTGTCGCCTCGTTGGCATCACTGCTTCGTGGAATCGCTGTAGCCAGAGTGTCAAACCACCAAACCAGCAGGACTGAACCATTTTTATACGGTTTGGCCGGTTTGGTTTAGTGATCGCTAATTATTTTAACTAGCAATTTAGCTAATGCTAATAATATAGCGGCAAATAAAATTATCGAACCCAGAGGAGCGAAGTGTCGAAAAACCCTATCTATTAAAACACAGTTTCTTGGAACATTGGTTAGGGAAAATCAAAAGTAGAATTTTGGGTATTTAAAAAGAAAATTGACTTGAACTTAAAATTAAAACTGAAATTTAGAAAAAGCATTTGAGATTCAAATATGGGAGATGTAGATCCTAGAGTTTTCTACCTATTATGACTTACATGAAATGATAAACGGAACAATTACCAATTTTAATTCCTATTCATAGTGGAACATCAGAAAATTATTAAGAATCTCTAGTTCAGACAATTCCTAAAGTAGATTAATTAATTCTCTCTACTCTTTCGATCTCGAGAAAATCCAATTAACTCCTTAACCTTACGGATTTATTCTTACTACCTATTTGACTCTTTTCAGACAAGAAATCAAATTGTATTATGAAAAACTCTTTTCCATTGAAAATTATTGCCTTTTGAGTCTTTAATTCTCAACTAATCAATCCTAAGTTGTGGCCAACAATTTAAGACTATAAATTAAACCCTAGTTTCATAAACTATGATAAGAAAGGCAATTTGATTCAATTAATCATACATGCAGGCATAATAATTCGAAACTCTAGAATCTATGGAGAATTTAGTTACACATAATAACGACAGATAATATTAAGAAATAATAAAACCCGAAATTCAGATGCATAGTTAAAACTCGAGTGTAGTAAATTGATGCCAGAATCTCTAGATAATCAACTTCACAAATAACTTCAACTGGTTACAATTGCTGCTGGGAAAACAATCTTCAAAATAATGCATAAGTCCTAAAATTCGAAACTAAGGGCAATTTATATTGGTGGTAAGTGTATCCAATGAGGCTTAGGAAAAAGAGATATAAATCTATCTTCCAATTCAGGCTCAAAGCTTCGTATATATAGGTCGACGTCGACCGACGTGATGCCACGTCTATCGGCGTGGACACTCATTTCGACCCCTCCTTCGACCTCACTCCAATCGTTGCTTGGCAGGTGGACGTCGACCGACGCGGGTCTGCGTCGATCGACGTGGAACTTCTTGCATCGTTCATCGTTTATCTTGCCTTGATCGACTTGGATGTCTTCATGTTGATCGATGCAGAGCCGTGTCGGTTAAAATCGAAGCTTCCACGAGCCCTGTCCTCCATACTTAGCCAATTTCACCCTAAAACCTGCAAAATACACCACCACGAGCATAATACGTGCGAAAGCCCTTTCATGCATGATAAAACAAGTAAAATGCTCTGAAAAAAACCAAAACAGTCAAAGAATTCATTGATAAGCTAGTGAAAATACGAACTTATCAACTCCCCCAAACTTAAACTATTGATCACCCTCGATCAAATCACAAACAAGAATTCAAATCTTATGCAGATACAAGTGTGCAATGCCTCACAAGCTCCTTTACTATCCAAGCATCACTCAGCCACATAAATCATACAAACCATACACAATTCAAATTATCAGATCATTGAAGAGGAACCTCACAGGGTAGTGTTTGCACTCATCACTCAAATGTTTATGAGTTTGTGTTTCTCTGACTCAAGGTTATAGCTCACTCTTACCATAAGTTTGACAAGTTTCTCATCTTTCCACTGCTTGATAGTGTAGTTTTTCAAGGCTTACATAAAAGGTGGGATATTTATTTGGTTGAAACGTGGCTTACCTAAAAGGTGTGATATTTTTTTGGCTAAGTGACTTAAAATATATCAATGTGACCTCAACACCACTCATATCACAACCACATTCAACTCTCATCACTTCTCTCTCTCTCACTTTTTTTTTCTATAGGGTTATTTCTCATTCATTTTTTCAACATCATTAATTTTGGTGAACTTACAAAATTCTTTACTTCTATACACTCATGTTCACTCTTTTTCACTTTTACTTTTGAGGACCCTAATTTTTTTTCTTTAGTTCCCAGTCTATTGGGCACTCTTTCCGTTTTCGTTCGTCCCACCTTATTAGACCACTTTCCTAAAATAGCAAATTGTTCACACTCATCAATAAAATATTAATTCCACTACCATTCACAACGCTTAATTCCCGTGCCCGGTCAAAGGTGCCTAATAGACCGGAATGAGGTAGTACCTAATAACACTTCACCTACAAATTTAAGGAAAAATAATATAAATCCGAGCTTTAAAATATATAACAATAAAATTACAGTCTAGTTTTTTAATTCTTAACTTTCATTTGCCATGATAAAATTACAAGATTGTGGTTATGAATGAGCATTCTCAAAAATCTAGAATATTTTTGTCAACATTCAAATTCAGAAGTAACCTGAATCTGAATCCAATATATATATATATTTTTTTACTGCGTCGATTAAATAAAAATATGTATTTAATAAGCTTTAATCTATATTTATTATTATCATACTGATTTATGTCCAATTATTATGTTGTGTTAAGAATAAAAACCTCTAATATTATCTATCTATTTACCTCTAAAATCAATGAATCAAGAATTCCAAAAAAAAAAAGGGAAAAAAATAGAGAATTAAGATTGTTATTAATGATCGGCTTTGGAGTTTAACCAGATGGGAATTAAGTAATTTTATGAATTAAAAAATCATACAAGCATAATCAATGGATAATATCTTTATTCACTCACTGAAGATTACTACATTTAATCTCGCAATTTATGCAAACATATTTTTCAAAGCAAAATTTAAATAATGCCAACCATCATCATCTAAACAAACCATTAGACAGACTGTAGCAAATCAGCAGATCTTGTTCCTCCTCCAACATGCCCTCCACTCACATTGCTTCATATCATCTCTCAAATTTAATTAATAATTCACACCACAACCATCCATTGATTGATTGATCATGGTATCATCTGCTCATCGCTATTCTTGCTTCCTGGCTCTCTGTCTTCTGTCAGCATGCACGCCCCCTGCATCTTCCGACGACGCCGCCTACGCCAAATCCCTCCTCAAATTCAAGCAATCTCTCTCCAACACCTCCATGCTCCACGACTGGGCCGAGCCCCTCCCCGCCCGCCTCTGCTCCTGGGACACCCCTCTCTGGACCGGCTGCTTGTGCTCCAACGGCTCCTTCGTCGGCCTCAGGCTCGAACGCATGGGCCTCGCCGGCCGTATCGACTCCGATGCCCTCTCAGAGCTGCCGCTCTTCAGCTTCAGCGTCGCGCATAACAAGTTTTTGGGGCCTTTTCCGGATATGAGGAAGCTCGGGAAGCTGAGGAGCTTGTACTTGGGGGATAACGGCTTTGGTGGCGAGATCGGCGATGATGCGTTTTCCGGGATGAAGGCGGTGAGGAAAGTGGTGCTGAGCGGGAACTTTTTCACGGGAAGGATCCCGGCGTCGCTGGTGGAGTTGCCGCGGCTGGAGATTCTGCAGCTGCAGGATAATATGTTTCGCGGCGGAGTGCCGGAGTTTAGGCAGCGGAGTTTGATGGCGAATTTCTCCAATAACAAGCTTCGTGGCTTCATACCGGCGGCACTCAGCAATCTGAACGCCTCCTCCTTTTACGGTACAAAAATTATCACATTTTTCAATTTCTGATACGATCCAAAACAAATATATATTCAAAATGTAGCGCATGCATGATTCAGGAAATGTAGGCCTATGCGGGAAGCCATTGGAGCCATGCAAACCGAGAGCGGCGTCCCTCCCAAAAATGGCCTTCATCGCCGCGGCCGTGGCTGCAATCATATTCTCAGCATTCCTATCGCTCATCCTCATCCACCGCCGCCGCCCGAAACCACTGAAGTATTCAAAGTCAATGGACGTCCTCTCAATGGAAGACACAGCATATGCATACAAGAGAAAGCCATTAACCGAGAAGAAGAGGAAGAAGAAAGAAGAGGGGAAGCTCCGGTTCGTGAGGAACAACTGCGAAAGGTTCGAGCTGGAGGAGCTTCTGAGAGCCTCCGCGCAAGTGCTGGGCAGCGGCAGCTTCGGCTCTTCTTACAAGGCGGTGGTGTTCGGGTGCCACTCCTACGTCGTCCGCAGCTTCAGGAAGATGAGCAGCGTCGGGAAAGAAGAGTTTTGTCAGCACATGACGACCCTAGGGAGGCTGTCCCACCCTAATCTCCTCCCTCTCGTTGCTTTCTATTACAGGAAAGAAGAGAAGCTTCTCATCACCAAATTCATCGAAAATGGCAGCTTGGCCAACCACCTCCACGGTAATGCATGAACCAACTCATTTCTCTGCCATTATTGTCTAATCAAGAACATTCCGATATATGATCTTGAAAACAGGGAAGAGAAGCCCCGGTGAAGGCGGGCTCGACTGGCCAACGCGGCTGAGAATCATTAAAGGTGTGGCAAGAGGATTAGCCTATCTATACAAGCAGCTTCCCACAATGAGTCTACCTCACGGCCATCTCAAGTCGTCCAATGTTCTACTAGACAGCAGCTTCCAACCCCTTCTAGCAGACTATGCATTAGCAACTGTTACGAACAAGGATCATGCTGAGCAGTTCATGGCAGCATACAAGTGCCCCGAATCCACTCAAAACCACGGTGTAACGAGGAAGGCCGATGTGTGGAGCCTTGGGATTCTGATTCTGGAGTTATTAACTGGCCAGTTCCCGGCTAGCTATCTGAAACAAGGCAGATGGCCTAGTTCGGATTTGGCTAATTGGGTTAGCTCTGTTGGGAGAGAAGAGTGGACGGCTGAGGTGTTCGATAAGGATATGAATTCAGCAAGGCCCGGTGGGGTGCAGATGCTGAGGCTACTGAAAATCGGGATGTGCTGCTGCGAGTGGGATGTGGAGAAGAGGTGGGATTTGAGGAAGGCAGTGGAGAAGATCCAAGAGTTGGAGAGCGATGAGTAATGAAACAAACCAACAAAACACAAGCATTGTTCAGCCTTAAAAGAGCACGTCTCTCATTCTCCAACATTTATTTTGGTTTTGTGAAAATACAGACAATATACATGGAACAGTACAGAATTTATGTATGCACTCTGTTGAATATGAAACTGAGAGATGAAAAAGAAAAAAGTTAAAAACCAGAACCGGTGTTGAACCTAAAATCTAAATTCTTTACATCAAATAGATACAAAGAGCAGTGTTGGTGTTCAACTTTCTATCAACAGTTAAACATCAAGTGTTTCCTTTTTTTTTTTTTTTCCAGTCAAATAATAATCTCTATTAGCTCCCCTAGCTCGATTGTGAAGACGATTGGAAGCTCAAATCCTCCTGCAAAATTTCATTTGTTCGCATGAGCATCATCATGTTTCAGAATTCTTTCTTCACTCATCATAAAAACCAGTTCAGAAATGAGGCAAACGAGGATGGACTTACTTTGGAGAGAGAAACTTGACTATGGCAGGGTGAGGCATGTGCACTGTATGGCGCTGAATAGCAATCTTCTGCAAGTTCCCTCAGTTTGTTCAGTTCGGGAAGTACGACTTTTCCAAGATCCGGCCGGTCTTTCCTTCTGAGCTCAGAACACCTGAGTGATAATTTGGCAAGGTTGTAGGCCTCATCATAAGGCCAATCAGGCACAGCTGGATCAAGCATCTCACGAAACGTCCCTTGCTCAATAGCTCGTGCAACGTGATGAGTCAAGCCCATCGGGGGCTTGGCCGTAAGGATCTGCAGAAATATTATACCTAAGGAGTATATATCAGATTTCACACCAAGCATGCCAGTCTGCTGATACTCCGGATCAATGTAGCAGAAAGTTCCTGCTGTGGATGTCATCCGATATTGAGTAACATTGTCAGCTACAGATGGAGGGACGATCCTCGCCAACCCCACATCACTGATCTTGCTCACATAGTTGCGGTCGAGTAGAATGTTGGCAGGCTTCAGATCACGGTGCACTAGGGGCTCGGGTTTGGCTTGATGCAGGAAAAGCAGGCCAGTCCCAATCTCAGCAGCAATCCGAAACCTGTGCTGCCAAGATAATGGTGGAGTATTGCCACGTTGGAATAGACGGTCTTCTAAGCTTCCTTGGGACATGTACTCATACACTAAGCAGCCATACTCTGGACAGGCACCTAGAAGTAGCACCATGTTCGGATGACGTATGCAACTTAGAATCTCAACCTGCCATTGCACAACTAGGGGTTAGTTTTATTCCTTCTCTGCTAACTCCTGAAAAGAAATGCGGGTCACTGCTGCAATAGCAATATAGCATACCTCTTGGTTGAACTGTGATCTTCCATGAGTGGCATCTGGTCGAAGGACCTTAACCGCACAAGGTGTGTGGTCTAGATAACACTTAAACACCGGCCCATAACCTCCCTCTCCAATCTTTCTTGATTGTGCAAAATATTCTGTAGCAACCTCAATTTCCTCGATTGTGTATCTCCTGTACCTGCAGTCTGACTGCATAGAGGATAGTGTCCTAGTATTCTCTTCTGCTTCTTTTAAGGCCTTCATTTCTGCAGAGATTCTCTTTTGAGCTTCCATCTCTGCTATCCTTTGAGCAGCTTCGGCATGCTCGAGCGCTGCCTTAGACTTCATTTTTTCTCTTTCTGCAAGAGCCAGCGCTGCTCCTTCAGCAAGTCGAGCATCATCTAACCTCTTCTGTTCTTCCAATTTCCACCTCGCGAGCTCCTTTGCCTGCACAATACACATAAACATCATAAAATGGCCGCAGGAAAGTTAGAAGCTAAGATCAACAGAGGAAGGTTTGTCATGCCTTTTCTCTTGCTGTGAGTGCTTCTTTGCATGCAGTACTATACATATCCATTGTTTGCTTGAGCTCCTGCTTTAACCTTCTCATTTCTGCTTCTACATCATCCTGCAACTCAAACAATGAACCCAGGTTTGCATTTTCAGGTAAATAAGTTTATAAGTTCACTCAATCTGAAGAGACACCCTGACCATATTTTGTGGAGCAAACGATTTATCATTCTCAGGTGAAGCAGCGAAATCTAGTGGGGACAACACATCTATAGATTTGCGTCCGAGGTTCCACGAATCGAAACCTTGATATTCTACGTCTGAGTACCCAGAGAGCCTTGGGGGAGTAGGGCCGCTTTCAAAGCTATCAGCGAAAGTAGGAAACACATCTACACTTCTCCTACAACTTACAAATGAAATGTCAGTATCTGGTGGAGAGATGTCGTAAGCTTTCCCATTCGGACCTTTCCGAGTAGAGAATGGAGACCTGTTTGCAGTGCAAACAGTTAGCTACTAAGCTTCCTTTGGAAGGCCAACATAAAGAAGAAAAAATCAAGATTTTTATCATACTTGAAGTTTGCATCACTTAGCCTGCTTGAGCGTGGAGATGGTTCGGAGCCAGGCCGGGAGTTTACTGAGAACGAACCTACAGAAAGAAGCATATAAAACAGAGTTCATGATTCGCGGTACATGGACAAGAAATGTGATGTTTGGTTCAGAATAAATGACTGACTTCTAGAACTGGCGGTCGACTGGAAAGAATTCTGCTCAGCTGCAGCATTCTGCTTGATGCTCGCTTGAAGCAAAATTTGGTTGCGAAGTTGGCTGGATGGAGGTGGACGGGAAGCAGCTTTTGTGGATGAGATCTTCCCCTTGTGGATCACATATACGGTGCAAAAATCTGGTGCATTTTTCAATATACTTCCAGGAATGTCTTTGCCTTTGAATCTGCTTGTTTATTACACCACTGACTCGATATTTAGATTTCTTGCAATTTAATAACTACAAGCATGCATGCATACATTTGCAACACTTTTTAGTATATGAAGAGGAAATGAACCTGAAAATGCTGCCTTTATTTGTAGCACCAACAACCAACATATCAATGGCGTTTTGCCTGGCAAAGTCGATGAGAGCTTTCGTTACGTCTGCATCATCCAGCACAACCTCGTGGCGAAGTAACTGGGAAACACACACATACACAAAAAGAGGCAAAACTTGTTCAGACAATGCGGCAGATTAAATGAGTGTATGTGGGAAATGTGAAAACGAACATCTTTCCGTGTGCAGAGGACTCGGAGAGGAAGGAACAACTCCTTCATTTGTGGATCATCATCGATTTCATCGCCACCATCAGACGACGGAGGCCCTGCGCCAAAGATAAAGAGACGTGATGAATGAGTTTGAGCAGATAGATGAAAGCATGAAAACAGAGGTGTATTACATGGAGAAGCCAAGGATGAAGATGTGGCAGATTGTTTTTGCCTGACGTGGACCAAGATAACGGTCTGGCTTCTTGAAAGAAGATTGTCAGCAGCCCATTTGAGGGCAATTTGGCTGCCTCTATCCCTATCAATGGCGACGGCAACCAACCGTGTGTTGGGATTCGCCGCAGCACTCCCCGTTGGAGGCCACATTTTTCTGCCTCACTTATCTCAATTTGATTTGATAACCTCCAGTTTCTCACCGTTTGGGATAAATATCTGTTAGACCAACTTCCAATCCCACATATTTTGCAAAATGAGATGAACATCCCCTCCCCCGCTCGCTCTCTCTCTCTCCTTGTTTTTCTTCGATTCATGAGATGTGCAAGGGGACCTCCATTTTTAGCGGGTATTATTTGACTTGCCTCAACTTTGTTGGGAGAGATTTGTCGCTATCATTTCGCCAAGACACGTTCATATTAGTATATGGCTGCATGTATAACGGAAATCTAATTAAGGAGGAATGCAATAAAATCCACTTTTATTTCTTCAACAACAAATGATTATTTGTTACATAATTATTATCAAATTGTGCAATTTGATGATGACTCCAATAGTTAGATTCCATCTTTTTCAATATAATAACAAATCATCATTTTATTGTTTTCATTTACTTGCATTTCTAATTTGCTGCTTAGCATAAACAACAATCCAAAATGATTTTCTCTTATCAATTGAACCTTGCTTGAGTAGTTAGTGCATCTTAACTGCCTTCCCTGTAGATCGATACTCAGAAATACTCTGGTTTATATAACTTGTGATAGTGTATACTTGTTATCCTAGCATATTTTGCACACAATGTGAAGTACGAAAATACGAATATGTAAGTTTGACACACGGTTGTCAAACTTACTCGCATTGACATGTTAATGTCAAACCTTATCTGCTCATACCTTTGACACTTCAATGTCAAAGTTTCGAATCTGTTTGTTACAACTAACTCCTATTTTATCGGAAACTTATTCTTATCTGTTTAATGACGTTTTTACAGGTCCTATTTTATAGGTTTCAAATATATTAACTATATATTATTAATTATATTATTTATACTATTATTCTAAGTTGTTATTTTAGTTCCTAAATAATAGGGAGCACCTCTACATCTTTATTTACCCCCACGTGAGTTTGTGGGCGTTCATTTTTGTTGTGTGAACAGGTAAAAACGTGGAAGGAAGCACGATCCATTGCCAAGTAGTGGAAGAAGTGCTCGAGTGCTCTAAGTTCTATAAATACGAGACGAGGAAGACTAGACAAGGTGTGGATTAGAGATTAAACACTTATTCATACGAGCTCTAGGCTGAATCGTCTCACCAATCATTCATCAAGCGCACGAAGACTACAATCGAGTTGTGAAATCCATCTCCGGAGAGTGAATCCTACGGTGGAGGAGCATATTGGGTTGTATCGTGTGTTTTTGGGTTTGGTTGTTTTCGTAGGAATTTTTCTAAGGAGTGAACTTAGGAAAATTTCAATCTTGTTTAGTATTTTGTTCTTCACTTGTAAAAACCTTGTTTTGAAAAGTGAAAACTATTTGCCGTGTGGCTCTCGGGGGTTTATGATTTATAAACCTTCGAAAAATTAATTCCGCTGTGTCAAACTCTTTAAGCTTCCGCGTGTGTTAAAATACTCTGTTTTGCGTGTGTCAAACTTTTGTATTTTACTATCTTTGACACCATTGTGTTAAACTCGGGCACTAAATTCTATCACACAATAAGTTTTTGGCGCAGTTGCCGGGGAACACCATTAAATAGGTGCTATTCTATTGGCTTGGTTTGTTGATTTTATTTTATTGCATTTAATCATTAAAAAAAGAAGATTTCTAATTGATGTGTTGTCTTGAACAGGTGCTACCTATGCTGCAGCAACCTCAGGATGTGTCCTGCATTTATTGCAGGGAAGAACATCTATTCTTTGATTGCCAATTCAATCCTAATTCAATAAACTATGTGTGACATCAATAGGGTAACATAAATAAGCCATATTCAAACACATACAACCCGTGATGGCAGCAACACCCAATTTTTTCTTGGGCTACACCACAAGCTTCAGCAATCTCAAGTCAACCACAACAAAATCAGATTACGCTTCCTGGTTATCAGAAGCCACAACTTGAGCAGAATCCTTATCAGCAACTAGCACAACAACATCAGCTACAACAAGCGAGTTCACTTGAGTTATTGCTGAAGGACTTCATAATACGAAGTGAAGGTAGAGCGCAAAATCAGGATACAATGCTCAAAAACCAAGCTGCCACTCTAAAATATCTGGACGTCTAAATGGGGCAACTGCCATCGAGTTGAAAAATAAGCCGCAAGGGGCTCTACCTAGTGATACAGTGAACCCAAGGAAAGATAAAGAGCATTGCAAGACCATAACATTGAAGAGTGGGAATGTGCTTGAAGAGGTAACACATGCAAAGTAAAATGAAGCTGAGCCCTCTTCACTCCAAATGGAAAAAAACATGATGAACATGAAGCTGAGAAAGAGCAGAGAACAAGAAGGCTACTGCTGACGCTGCAGCACTGAAAGAGCAGACTGCCGCTCAGCAATACATACCTCCACCACCTTTTCCTCAAAGGTTGAAGAAGCAAAAAGAAGTGGCTCAATACAAGAAGTTTCCTGATGGTGAAGAAGGGTGTCCGATGATTGATGTGTTTGATGCACTTGTGGAAGAGACAAAGCTGGAAGATTGTGAGCAGATTGAGCATGTTGAAGACTATGTTGAAGCATCAAAACTGGAGCATATTGAAAATTGCAACAGAATTGTTTTTGAGCCATTACAGTTCAATGAAAGGGAGTTCAAGGTTCCTGAGCCCTAGTTGTGTCTCCACCGAAGCTTGAGCTGAAGCAGCTACCTTCCCACCTGAAATATGTCTACCTTGGGGAGCGGGACCCTCTTCCGGTTATCGTTTCTTCCAACTTGGGAGCTGAACATGAAGAGATGTTGATCTCTATGCTGAAGAAGCTGAATCTGAACTTGAAGGAAGCTTGGACGACCAGGATGCTGGAGCTGAATGAATTTAATGAGTTGATTGAGTTTGAGGTACGCATGGGCTATCCACTCAGTTGGATGGTTCATGATTGTTTTATTGTGAGTTTTTCTAGTTTTTGCTTAAGTTGTGAGTTTAATGGAAAAAAATTAAAAAAAAAAAAAGAGAAAAAAAAGTTAAATTGATGTATCTTTTTGCATAGTGTTGTGAGTTTCAGGACAAAGAGGGGAACCACTTGTAGTTTGTGCACCTTAAGGTCCTTAACCGCCTTCGCTGTGGATAGATACTCGGAAATACTCCACTTTATATTACTTGTGATAGTGTATATTTGCACTTCCATATTTTGCACACAACAATAATTCAAAAAGAATTTTATTAAATTGCAAGAAAAATTAAATGATACTTTGATTAATTTGAGTGAGATTTAATAAACCAACCTTGTATGATATTTTTGATCGAAAAAGAAAACTATTTTGCTGAAATTAAATATATTAAAATAATAATATTTTTTAGAATAAATGAAATGTCAGAGAATTGTGCTTATGTAAGCATGATGCAATGTTTAGTTTTTCAAATGAAGTTGTGGATTTGATTTTCATGTACGACGCCAATATTTGTCAGGATTGTCACACAATCACCAATTATATTACTCCCAATTTTAAGTTGATCAAGCTCTCCTAATTTTATTTTTGACATTACTTCAAAATGCTCTATATATACAGTAATAGAACTTATAAGGGTACACCTAAATAGCATGTAGAACCACTCATCACCACTATATAATTTCCATTTGTTTTCTGACATGACTCAACTTCAGCGTTTTGGTTGATGCTGGTTTGAAGCAAGATCTGGTTACCAAGTTGTCTGGGTGGACGTGGACGGGTAGCAACTTTTATGGATGACATCCTTCCCTTGCGGATCACAAATACAGTGCAAAAATCTGGTGCATTTTTCAATATACTTCCAGGAATGTCTTTGCCTTTAGATGACCTGCTTGTTTTTCGCAATTTACTACAAACATATATATTTGCACATTAATTAATTTTTTTAATTAGAACAAAAATGAGAGAACGGGTATCCATTTTGAAGCACCAAGAATATTTTAATGAACCTGAAAATGCTGCCTTTATTTGTAGCACCAACAACTAGCATATCAATGGCGTTTTGCCTGACAAAGTAGACAAGAGCTTTGGCTACGTCCGTATCATCCAGCACAACCTCCTGCCATCGAATCTGATAAACACAAATAAAGGCAAAACTTGTTTAGACAATGCAACAGATTAAACGAGTGTGTGTTGAGATGAGAAAACGAACATATTTCTGTATGCAGATTACATAGAGAGGATGGAACAACTCCTTTAGTTCAGCGCCACCATCAGACCCTACGCCAAACACATGCATGATGAATCAGTTTGAGTAGATGAAAGCATCATAACAGAAAAATATATCTATATCATCAATTCATTACATGGGGAAGCCAAAGATGGAGGAGATGTGGCAGATTGTTTTTGCCTGACATGGACTAAGATAACGGTATGGCCCATTAAAACAAGATTGCAGCAGCCCATTTGAGGGCAATTTGGCTACCTCTATCCTTGTCAACGGCCACCGCGACCAACCGTCTCATCGGAATCCCCCCCATTTTCTAACCTCAATTTGATTTTATAAAAAGCTTTGGATGATAGAAAAGAAACTGGGACTGATTGCGCAATTTTATTGAATGGAGACAAATGGCTTTATAAAACAAACATAACAGAAAAAGAGAAAGAAATGGAGTCTATGCGTTGAACAAAAGCACTAGCAGATAGTTCCTAGAGAAAAGGAATCTGTTGCTGAATTTCCTAGAAAAGAGACCAGCTAATTTTAAACCTATCCCAACAAGTATTTCTTCAATAACACAACTTCAAATGATATATTTTTTTTTTGTTATATAACTATAATCAAATTGAGCAAATATGAATGATGACTCCAATAGTTAGATTCCATATCAAAATAATAACAACGCATAAAAACAGATTTCTTGAGGTTGCGGAGCAGTTTGAGGATTTTTATCCCTCATATTATTAATGTTTTCAATTTTCACTTTGTGTACATAAACCAGCCAATAATAAGGAGTTTTGAATGTTCTCGATTTGTCATTTAAAAAAAATCTTCTCAATGCATATGTAATTCTAGACAATCGAAACTGATATACAAAAGCATACAATTATATTTTAACAATAATCTAATTATCGAATCAATAAATATACATAATATAGTATATGATAATTTCAAACCTAAAAAATATGCACACACATGATACATAAAAAAGGAATTCTTAATGCAATCATATCTATATATATATTAAAACAAAACCGGGGGACAAATATGTAAAATACCGTAAAATAACTAAAATATAGTTGATATAATAACCATAAAATAACTAAAATACCTATATAAATATATTGTAATAGATATTCCCAAATCTTTTCACTTTCTTTTTAAATTTTCAATAATATGTCCATATTTTTTTTCTATATAATGTACAAATTATTTAAATCTATCTATATATTAGTAAAAATCTAATTAGCTTGGTTTTTTATTTTCCAGCGTTCTTTTCATTAATTTTTACACTATTTTTATTAATGAAATCTCATGCTAATATTTGACTTCATCAATTTTATGGCACATCATTTATAAAATGTCATGTTGGCAGTCCACATCAGCCTTTGAGTTGACATGGATATATGATGTGGCAAATATTTATTTTTTATTTTCTAAATATTTTTATTAAAAAAGCTATACAATTTAACTTTTACGTTAATTTTAAATTTTATGTAAATCTTTTAATTCTTTTTAGATTTTTAAGACGACACGTTGCATTCTTAAATTTAAATACATCTATCAAATTTAATATTCAATAGTTAATAAGAATTTTTTATTATCGAATAATTAATATCAAATAAAATTTCATTTAGCTAAATAATGATTATTAATTAAAATTAAAATATTAATATTAAAGTTATTCTTTTAAAAAAATATGTTTAGGACTTTTAATTTCCTATACTTATTTGTAGATAAAGCTTATTTCATAAACTTATACTAATGGCTTGCGCCGGACAACTATAAATGAAAGTAGTAGTAATGTGCGGCGACACCAACAAAACAAAAAAATTGCTGTTATAAAAAACTACAAATTAATTTGATGGAATGTTGAATAAAAATATGCATAAATTTTGTAGATAGAGACGTAAAAAATAATGAGAAAAATGCTGGAAGGCACGGCGAAGATAAAGGAACAGATATGGCAGTGGAGATGTAAATTAAATAATGAGAACTTAATATTAGTTATTGAATAATAAATTTGATAATTAAAATTCAAAAGTGGATTGTGCCCATCAATTATATTTTTAATTCTAAAATTTTTTAAATATAATAGAATTAATGATTAACTTCAATTATAAAATTAGCTTACAAAATTTTAAATTTTATAACTTTTTCTAATAGAATATGTAGAAAATAAAAAAAAATTAAAAAAAACCGCCACATCAAAGGTTGATGTGGACTGCCAACATGATAATATATAAACAATGTGGCATTACATTGATGATGTCAAATGGATTGTGATGAAATTCCATTAATAAATATAATGTAGGATAAAATTACATAAACTTAATAGTAGGTGATAGAATTCTATAAATTACCATAATTTGAGATAGATATACATAATTGCCCTATACTAAAATAAATTTGATTCGAATATATTGTAAAGTGGATTTAATTTTCTTCACATGTGTAAAAGGTATTGAAACAACACCACACTCCTTAACTTAGAGCAAAAAAGTACAAGATCCATTTATCCGGCTTACAACTAATCCATTAAAATTCGTGTTTGAAAAATATATTTGAGAAATTATTATAACATAGCCTACGGAGGAGTAAATATGTTCTTTTTTGTTGATGAAAGATTTAAAAAGTTTGAATCACTTATGAAGTTGTGAATATTTGTTTACATTTAAACATATTAGTTCGATTTCCAACAAAATTTGTGTGGAAAAAGAAAATAAGAGAATGGGTTAAAAGGAAACAGGGTTTTTGAATAGGAATATGCTACTATGTTCCACCAGGAAGTTGTGATTTATACTATATCAAAATGTTGATAAATATTGTTCGTGGTGCTGAATGCCACAGGGATATGATGTTTATAGATGGAGTTCAATATGAGTCATATTAAGATGCATGTTTTGCTTTATGTTTGTTGGAATGTTCATTAATGGAATAACTGAAGAAAGTTATTGGGGGACTTCAGAGTCTATTAGACGATTATTTTGCAATCTACTCACTACAACGTCGATGAGCAAACCCGAAGTTGTATGAGAGATGTGTTGGACTTATCTTTGGGATGATATACTTTATAAAAGGCACAAAGATTCTGCAAATCCAGGTATATAACTCTTTTTTTTCTTACACACACACACACTATAAAGTATCTTACGTTGGTTGAACATGAGAAAATATTGCAAAAGACCGGAAAAAATCTTGAAGATTTCAGTGAGATTCCCTATACAAGTTCACAATATTTCTTTGGAAGTGGGAATCGATTAATAACGGATAAAATGAACTATAATCATGAAGAATTAGCATCTAAACATACATACTGCTTGGAAAAGCTACCAGATGAATAACGTCATGTGTACGATGTAATTATGGAAAAAGCTAAATTTGATGGTTCTGCTGTATTCGTTGTCTGTGGTTATGGTGGTACCGGTAAACCTTTTCTTTGGAAGACCTTATCTGCTGCAATAAAATGTAAATGCCACATAGTTCTAAATGTTGCTTCAAGCGAAATAGCATCTTTGTTGTTGCCTGGTGGAAGAACTGCTCACTCAAAAATTTCCATTCCACTGACTCTTTATGAGAATTCAACTTGCAACATAAAACAAGGAACTCCATTAGTTGAATTGATTATAAATTGCAAGCTTATTATTTGGGATGATGCTCCTATGATGCACAAGTATTGTCTTGAAGCTCTTGGTCGAACCATGAAGGATCTGATGCGGTTTAAGAATAGTTCATCATGCAAGCTACTATTTGGTGGAAAAATAATGATCTTTAGTGGTGATTTTAGACAAATATTGTCTGTTATACCGAAGGGAAAAAGATAAGACATTGTCAATGTCACTATCAATTCATCATATTTATGGAAAGATGTGATAGTTTTAAGGTTGACGAAATATATGCGACTCCAAAATATAAGCTATGAAGTTGAAGCCTCTGAATTAAAAACATTCTCAAAGTGGGTTGCATCAATTGGAGATGGTGATAATGATGGATAAGAAAATGTCCAAACACTTATGATATTTACCTTAACTTTTCTGGAAACCCTGTAGAGGCAATTGTCAAAAGCACGTATCCTAATGTATTATCTGGCAATAATGATCTATCATATTTGCAAGATAGAACAATTTTGGCTCCAACAATGGATATTATTGATTCGATGAATCAATACATGATGGATTGTAATACCTCTGACAGTAGGGTTTATTTAAGTTCAGGCAGTATATGTAAATCTAATGGACTGATGAATGTGTTGATTGATTTGCACACACTTGGATATTTGAATGGCTTGAAATGTACGAAATTGTCAAATCATAAGATGACGCTTAAAGTGGGTACTCCCATTATGCTACTGAGAAATATAGATCATTCTGTTGGATTGTGCAACGAAACCCATCTAATTATCACTAGGCTTGACAATCATGTTATTGAAGCTAAGATACTAACTGAAAATACTTCAAGTGGAATTGTTTTTATTCCGAGAATGACCTGCACACCTTCTGATATACATTTGTCATTCAAGTTTCAGAGAAGATAGTTCCCTTTTATTGTTTATATGTCATGACTATTAACAAGAGTCAAGGATAATTCTTATCATGTGTTGGCATTTTATTGAAGAAATTTGTCTTTACTCATGGTCAATTATATGTTCCTGTTTCTAGAATTACAACTAGAAGCAGCCTCAAGATATTAGCAAGTAATGATGATATTCTTAGAATTTCATGTACTGCTAATGTTGTATATTAGGAAGTATTTCAGAATGTATAAAATATATTATATATTTGTGCACATATGTTATCTTACATATATATATATATATATAGGGATTGGATCTGATGATAAAAATTCCCCCCATGATAAAATGATAAAGCCGCTTGATTACGTATACAATGTTGCTTAATTGTGTTTTAGTTGTTGCTTGATTACAATGTTGCTTGATTGTATTTTAGTTGTTGCTTGATCATTTATTGCTTGATTGCGTTTTAATTATTGCTTGATTAGATATCAGTCTTTGATTTAATTAGATCTAATGGATGAGATTCATTCTTATTTTTAATATACTTCTTTATTATCATATGATCCACTCCCTATATATATATATATATATTTTAATTTTACATGTTTTATACAAATATAAGTGAACACTAATTAACAAATAAATTAATTAGTTGTCCCGCGCATCGACACGGGTGCCATACTAGTTTTTACTAAATACAACCCCTCTAAAAAAAAAAAAATTATAATGTAATGTTACAATTTTAACCTTCCCATTAAAATGAGGTGTCTCTCGCCACCACGTCAGCATGATAACTGCAAGGCTATTAGTATATGGCTGCATGTATAACCGAAATCTAAGGAGGAATGCAATAAAATCCACTTTTATTTCTTCAACTTCAAATGATTTTTTGTTACATAATTATATTGGAGTATCAAATTGTGCAATTTGATGATGACTCCGATAGTTAGATTCCATCTTTTTCAATATAATAACAAATCATCACCTGATCTGAGTTTTGCCTTCATCATCAGTCCTTAAAAATAGAATCTTGAAAATTGAAGAAACCCTAGTCTAGATTTAACTCACTACGAGATAATCACATTTCTAATTCCAAATAAAAATACAGTACAACTCCTGGGCAAATATTCTAAATCAACTCCATATGAAACTTGAATATCAAGAACACCGTCATAAAAAAAAATGAAGAATTTCACCTTGAATCTTGATGATCACAAAACACCAGCTTTCCACTCTTATCACACAACCTTTGTTCTCCAATATTGTCCACCATTTTTCCATAGCTATACCTCAACGGCATCTTCCCCAAAGCCCTATGTAACTGCGTTATGCACTCCTCTCTCCTCTTCCTGTGCTTTCCTCTTCTACTGCTCAATCCCACCTCCCTCACTTCCTCGTCGTTCCTCGCATCCCTTACTCCGCCGCCCTAGACCCCACCGGCCCCCTCTGAATTTCCTCCACCACCATAAAATTCATCAAAAATATCTTCGCAATTGTTCATCTCATCCACGATCTTTCTAACCTCCGCGTATCGTTCATCGCACGAGTATTTCACGAGGTATTCGAACGTTTGCGATCATGAATTTGGTGATAACGATTGAGTACTTCTCCGCCTCCATACTGTAGATCCATGTCCTCGACTCGACGTCGTACGCGTGCGACCGGGCGAAGAAACCGTCCGCCCGATCCGATGGATTTTGGGTCGGGTGCGACGTCGACACCGCAGAGACGAGGACGGCTCCCATTTCCCACCTGTGGATGATAACAACAACGACTGACTGGCGACGAGGAGGAATGTGGGGAATTAATCGAGATGAAATGACAAAAAGGGACAGGTGAAGTGAGATTTAACTAGACTAGATGCGGCGGGTGATAGGCTGATGGCGATTCTCATTCGGAGGTTTTTGCTTTTCGAATCTAACAGCTAAAATAAATTTGCAAATTATTATTTTTATTTATAAAATTATTAAATATACATTTCTCTTTAATTTTGAAAATAAAAACATATAAAATACTTCCGTCTCACCAAATTAGTCCACTTTCCTAAAATAAAAAAATATCTTCTCATATTAATAAAATATTAATTCCACTACATTCACAAATATTGATTACCGTGCCAAAATCAAAATGAACTAATTTAATGGGACGGAGGGAATAGTACTCTTTCTATATAGACCACATCTTTTTGTAACACCAATTAATAATAATAGTAATTTATCTTGAGAAAAAATTAAATAAATAAAATATATTTTTTTTACTTTGTTAATATTTAAATATATTTGAACCTTCATTATTACCTTCTCAATTATATGTTATAGTGATCTTTACTCAAAACATTTATATAACTCTAAACTTCAGTGAAGAAATATAATCATAATACAAACACCAATACATTTATGACTAAAAGTCAATTTGACATTATAATATAAATATTGTTGGTCCTGAAATTAGAGAATGTAAGTTGTAGCGGAAGTAAACATGTTATGCACTTGTTCACCGAAACTAACTTAAATTCAATTTTGGGTTTGACAGAGTAAGTTTTAAGCCCAGAAAAGTTCTTAAGTAAGTTTCACAGAAAAACACTTCAATACTCAGACAAGTATTGAAGGTTTCAAAGTAAGTTTAGAGAAACTTAAGTATGCAAAGATTAAAGAAAGCAAGTAAGATTAAGCTCCATTTCTTTCAGTGCTCGAGCGAGGTAATCTTCCTTCTGCATGGACTCGATCTCCATATGCCTGAATATTACATCTCACACTTGAATCATTTTCGCAACATTGGCCAAGCTTCGCCTCCCAGAATGTATGGCATTGATGATTTGGACTGTCTGCTCAGTCGTTTGTTGGATTGTCAGTTCTGCCGACAGGGACAAGGTTTGCTCCAACTGCTTGCTTTTTTCCTCAGCATTCTCCAACTCTTGTTGAGCATAAGCAAGATCCTCCTTGATCTGCTCAATCTGTCCCTCCATTGTCTGTAGCTGCTCAGTAAGTTTTGTCACCTTTTCTCTCATAGCAACTATGAGATGGCACTAACCTTCCAGAGTGGGCTCTTGAACTTGCTCTCCCTCTATTCCAGCAAGAATGGGAGTTTCAGAAGTTGAAGGATGTACCTGAGAGATAGGGACATCAGAGATGGGTACTTCAGGCACAAACTAAAAATTAGGAGGTGGCAATGTGTGAGCATCTAATTGAAAGTTGAGCGCATTTGAAGTTCCAGCTCTGTAAGCATGGATATCCAGCATCCTCAGCCTTATAGCTCCGTCAGTCATGTACCTGCTCTCAGTTTGAGCACTCCACTCATTCGCCCAGGCTTCCTCAGACCTCCAGAAGGTCAGTCCCAACCTAGCCATCATGACAGAAAGATCTTCAGCATTAAGTTCGTGTTTGACTAGGTCAAACCTTCTCCACCTTCTGAATTTCCTCTTCAATACATCACAAGAAATAGTATTTTCGAGCAAGATATCAGGATAGAGCAAGCTAATTTCTTCAGTCACTCACCACCACTCTATCCTTTGAGAAATTTTGGCCGCCCAGGAGATATGCTTGACATCCCCTGTGTTAGTCTTCTCTATCGGTGGACATCAGCTCATGAGTCGTAGAGAGGTAGACTCAGGATGTGGTAGTCCATTGAAAGGAATCTTAAATTCAGAGATCTGACTGGTCTTCTTGTGCAGCTCCTTCTCCCTCCTGGAGTCCCAAGGGTGGTGCCTCTAGACTCCGTGCATGTCTCTCACAAAATTAAACTCTTCTTCTAGTTAGAAACGACGCACTTCATCGTCATTAGGAGACTAGATAGAGAAAGTGGACTCATATGATGATATGCTCATGGCATCATCTCTATCCTGGCCTCTATGAGAGCCCTCAGCATGAGCTGACTCATGTTGAAGTTGAGTTGCAGACTCAGCTTGGCTCGAGGTCTCCCCTTGATCCACCTCAGGACCCTTTCCCTTGTCCTGTACTTGCTCTTGCTCCACCTCCTGTTCAGCCTCAGGCTCAGGCTCTTTCTCAGTTTTGGGCTCTGGCTCCGGCTCTTTCTCAACCTCTGGCTCCTGGTCACCCTCCTTCTCTTGGTCCGCCAGTTTTGCCGGGGTGGTCACCCACTTATCTCCTCCTTGTTCCTCCGGGCCCTTCATGGCCAGCACGGCAACTTCACGAGCTATTTCCAACACAACTTCCTCATCATAGACTACAATGTCTATCTCTGGTTGTTCAGTCTCATGCTGAGGTCGTTCTACCTCAATCTCCTCAGAGCTAGCAGAAGCCTCCTCTGCTTCCTACTCTCCACCTCCTTCCGCCGGTTGTACTAGGTCGGTCGTCCGCTCTAGGAGGTTAGCTCATATTTATACTCACTTATCTATATTTCTCTCCATTGTTTCAGTACAATTAGTTCATGTTTTTACTTATTTTTGTACATAAGATTGTTTTAGAGGATGTTACACCCTTCGTGGTGAGTTTTGCAGGTATTTAGGGCTAAAAAGAGGTGAAATGATGAAAGAGCCGAGTTACACAGAGTTGCCACTTCGATTGACGCACGGAAAGTCGACCAAGTTGGAAGACGAAGCCAAAAACCCGAAGCTTACCTCTGTGTCGATCGACACAGAGGCTAAATGTCGATTGTAGCAAGGCTGAAGAAGAAGAGCTCGACGCATGCAGGTGTGTCGATCGACACGAAGGTCAGTGCAAGTAGGGGCGACAATCTCCAACCTGACACGACAACCCGACACGAATCCAACACGAAAAAATGGGTTGGGTCAACCCATTTAATTTATGGGTCAGCTTCGGGTCAACCCGTCCAACCCATTTAATTTTTGGGTTGGGTTCGGGTCAATCTCGGGTTGACCCGCGAACCCATTTAACCCACCAATAATATTAATTATTATTATTATTATTTTTGAAATATAATTACATAAAAATTTAATAAATAAAATCTAGCCTAAAACCAGATTTTTTAAATAGTTAACACAATTTTTTAATTTTTAAAATAATTATCACAATTTATTAATTTTTAAATTAATTAACACATTTTTTTAATTTTTAAAATAATTAAACAGGTCATTTCGGGTCAGTTTTGAGTCGACCCGAAAATAAGCAGGTCGGGTTCGGGTTGAGATTTCTGACCTGCAAAAATATACGGGTCGGGTTTGGGTTGGCGTGTCGCTTGTTATTATCAAGTCACAACCCGAACCCGACGCATTTGCCACCCCTAAGTGCAAGCATGTCGATCGACACGGAGGACATACTCGAGCGGATCGAGATGCTGCATGTGTGTCAATCGACAGGCTCCCTGTCGATCAACACAGAAGTCCGAAAAGCAAGTTTTGGCCTGTTTTGTCAATTTTTGTTATTTTAGCCCAATACCCAGTTTAGGTCTTTTTCTCTCATCTATAAATAAGACTTAATTATGCATGAATTTCAGACTTTAAGCTTGGACTTTTGGGAGAATATTGCAACATTGGAGTTTTTCCAAGACATTCAAGGTTCCTATTTCAATTGTTAGAGGATGTTACGCCCTTCGTGGTGAGTTTTGCAAGTATTTAGGGCTAAAAAGAGGTGAAATGATGAAAGAGCCGAGTTACATAGAGTTGCCGCTTTGATTGACGCACGGGAAGTCGACCAAGTTGGAAGACGAAGCCAAAAACCCAAAATTTACCTCTGTGTCGATCGACGTGGTGCATGTCAATCGACACAGAGGCCAGATATTGATCGTAGCAGGGCAGAAAGAAGAAGTGCTCGATGCATGCAGGTGTGTCGATCGACACAAAGGTCAGTGCAAGCATGTCGATCGAGAGGCTCCCTGTCGATCGACATGGAGGACAGACTCGGGCAGATCGAGATGCTGTATGTGTGTCGATCGACAGGCTCCCTGTCAATCGACATAGAAGTCTGAAAAGCAAGTTTTGGCCTGTTTTGGCAATTTTTGTTATTTTAGCCCAATACCCAGTTTATGGTCTTTTTTTTCTCCTCTATAAATAGGACTTAATTATGTACGAATTTCAGACTTTAAGCTTGGATTTTTGGGAGAATATTGCAACATTGGAGTTTTCCAAGACATTCAAGGTTCCTATTTCAATTGTTAAGTTAATGAATAATATGTTTTCTTTAATTCTAGTCATGTTTTGTGGCTAGAACCTTAACAGGTTCTAGAGCTATGTGTATTCTTTTCTGATGCATGATTGAATGAAATCAACTCAATAGCATGGTTTAATTCCTTGAGCTTAATTAATTGAATCTAGATTTAAAGAAGGATCGAGAGATGAATTTGAATCTAGGTTTATAGTTATGAATTGAAGGACCGAGAGGTGAAAATTGGTAATAGGAAGAAGGGATTGGTTGCAATTATTTTCTGTCTTAAAAGGAAGAATTAATTTGTAGGATTAAATTAGATAATTATTGAGATTGACTAATTTGGTGTTCTTGAGACCGAGAGGATAAAGTCACTGATTAGTAATCTAGGGTTTAATTGTCTAACCAAGGAATTTAATCCATTTGAATCTTAATTTATCCCCATTGCTGAGTTGATGAATTTGCATGTTGATGATTAAAATATCTGCCCTAGGATCTGTGTTTTCCTTTATTGTTTTCAAAACCTTTATTTTCCTGCATTGCCATCTTTAATTTTCAAAACAAAATTCCTTTTCTATTTCCTCAAATTTCTATGTTCTAGGAATTATAGCTAGTACTTTGGATATTTCGTTGCACAATCCCTATGGGTTCGACCACCTTTAGGTGTAATTATAAATTTATTTGCTCACCGTTTCTACGGTTATCAGTCTCCTTCCAACTTCTACATTAGGTTGCTCAGGCTGCTCATACTGACATTCAGGGTGTTGGTCAGCACCCTGAGCTTCCTGGTAGTTAGTCTCAAAAGAGGTTGCTTCAGTAGTACCTGAGAGGAATGGGACATTAATATCTTGAAGGATCTCCGCCTCAGACTCCTGAAAGTCAAGCTTGCGCCTTGTGGAGGATTCACCCACCTTCTTCTTGCCCTTTCCAACAACCTCCTCCTCTCTCTGCTTCCTCTTCAGAGGACGAACAACCTCAGTTCGAGGTTTCCTTGGGATAGGAATATCGATGGTGATCCTTCCCTCGAACGAAGCAGGTCCTTGAACTAGCTCGGATGGCTCCTCATCACCAAACTGCTTCCTTAGCTTCTTCTTCTTCTTCTTCTTCTTCTTCTTCTTCTTCGGCCGATCCTTGGTCGGATCCTCCCCAAGCTTGGTCAATTGGGGGGAGGTCCTCCATGACCTTTTGCAAGCTTTCTTCCTGCTGAGCCGCAGTCTCTTGTTGAGCAACTGACTCTTCTGCTGGCCTATTTCCTTCGCCACCACCATCATCTTCATCATCATCATCCTCAGAGTCACTTGGCTCGCCCACCTCTGACTTTGTGGGAATGAAGTCAGTGGGGATCAGAAGCTCTCCATCATCCATTGCTGGCAGCAATTTCTCCAACAGGTAACTGATCTTCAAGCTGAAGCCAACTCCGATAGAGAATTACCTTGTGTTCTTAATAGTAGACTTCCTGCCTAGATAATCCAACGGCCGTTCAAATAGGAACTCGACCCAGTCCCCATGAACTTCGTCATTAATGGCCATTATAAGTGAATACTTCTTCGACTCATCTCAGAAAATGAGCCCATCTCACACTGCAACATTCTGATGATAATGTCGGCGAGGAACTTGTAGAAAGGATAAGCTCGTTGGTTTTGTGATTCATTTTCCAAGGAGTGGTGATCTCATCAAGCTTTCAGTTGCTTGCTTGCGATCAACTCCTTACAATTCGATGATTTCTAAACAGGATGTTACAAGTTTTGAACTAATCTAAGCTAGAGACTCATTAATTAGTGGTGTTTGACACATCAAAACATACAAATAAGGTAATAATTACATCATAATTTCTTACAATTAACTTACGGAAAAATGTTGAAGGAAGTAAATAACAGCTGTTGGGACCCGATTGGATCCGGCCCACTAAGAGGCCCGGTTTTGGGCCTCAAAAAATTTCGATAAGGGGCTGATGATAAACCCGGCCCAGGGCAGCCGCACCATACCAACCCATACGAACAAGAGCTCAGATCAAACCATAACTCGACAGGAGGGAAAGGAAGCTCGCTGAGACCAGGGATAGTTCGATCGACTCAAAAAGTAGTCCGAGTACCAGAAAGGAAGTTTGAAATACAAATATCGACCCTCTAAGGCAGCCACAACCGACCTGGAAGAAGGAAGAGCTCACAAACGGCTAGCAAGCGATATTTGGGGAAGACTCAAACTACCAAACGGTTGAGCCACCCCGATTATCCTGGAGACGCCTCCTAACCACCAAGCGTAAACCTCGGAAACCCTAAGAAAGGCCCGCCTCTATAAATATCTCCTTGTAAATAGCGGCTAGGGGGGAGGAGAACAACGAAAAAGCAACTTACTAACATTTAGTCTTGAAAAATCAAGGAACTTGTCTCGATTTCTTTCAACTAGCCTTTGAGTATTTTCATTTAGCATACTGATTCGTTGAACTTCCTTATTTTCTACGCCATTCTATGTATATCTTTGTTCTTGGTTCTCGAGGCTCCTATTTCTCAATAATTGTACCCGCAATAATTTGGCGCCCACCGTGGGGCCTCAAGAACAAATTCTGACCTTTCTTTGCAGGAATGGCCGACGATCCAGGAAAAACACGCGCTATCGACAACCAGAAAGATGCTCCGATGGAAGTCCGCGCCAACGAAGCCGACCCCGGAGCAGTACGAGGAACTCCGATAGAAGCCAGACGAGGCCGAACTGTTACAACCAGCAAAGGAACCCCTCGTCCACCAAACGCGGGGGGAACGGTGACCGATCTGATGAGAGCCTTTAACGCCACTCCTCTCGGAGAACTGACTTTTCTGCCGCCACCGCCAAACGTCCTAGGAGACCCCCACGTTGCGAGACTGGTAACGCAAGTACAGGGCGCAAGGGAAATGATTGAGGCGATGGGGGCCAGAATGGAAGACATGTCGAGGAAGTACGAACTCCTCGAAAGGGAGAACCGGAGACTACAGCTTCAGGCAAGTAACGCACATCCCATTGTCGAGGAGCCCAGGAGCATAGGTAGAGACATCCGGGACACTACGAGGAATCTGGAGGGAGATTTCAATTGAACCGAAAAGACAGACGATCGGAGGACTCCAGGAGATCCCCCCATCCGCACGAATCCGGTTAGGCAACTGAACCAACCAGAGGTCCGAGCAATCCAGCAGATCGAACAAAGGTTCGAGCAAAGGCTCAGATACTTCGAGTCATTGCTCGCCAAGGTGCCCGGACTACCCCCACCAGAAAAGACCATACCGCGCAGAGCTACGCGGAATCCCCATTCGCTCCGGAGATCGCAGGGGCAGAGCTACCGCCTAGGTTCTCCCCACCAAGCTTCATCCTCTATGATGGGACTTCAGATCCAGAAAACCACATTGCCGTTTATTGGCAGAAGATGTTGGCGCTGGCAATTCTGGACACCCAGATGGAAGCCTGCATGTGCAAAAGTTTCGGCTCGAGCCTGACAGGGCCTGCTCTCTAGTGGTTTATCAACCTGCCCTGAAGCTCGATCTCAACGTTTGCAGAACTGCATCAGTTGTTCATTCGGCAATATTCGAGTAGCAGGCACCTCGACAAACACCCGGACGACCTCTACGCAGTGATCCAGAAGCCGGGCGAGCCCTTGAAGGCGTACCTGTCTCGCTTCAACAAGGAAATGGTGGCGGTGCCGAACTGTCCTAATAGCACTGCCGTGCGAGCATTCACTAAGGGTCTCGACGTGGATTCAGACTTGTATCATGAGCTATCCATCTATCCCTGCCAGATGATGGTTGACGCATTGAACAGAGCCTGGGCACTCATCAAGTGGGAAGAAGACGAGCCCTACCGACGAGCGTGCCGCAGCAGCGAAAGACCTATCGTACGCGATTAGGGTCGACGCGAGCAGAGGGACAGACGTCCCCCAAGGTTGCATCCTTACCACAAGCCGCCGCAAATTAACAACCTCGGTTCGTGCATCCTAAAGTACACGCTATCAATCGAACCGGCGGACCTCGTTCAGAACGTGCTCCGGAGGATGCCGGAGAAAGTGAGGTGGCCACAGAAGATAAAAGCCGATCCGGCTTCGCGGGATGCCTAGAAGTTCTGCGAATTCCACAATGATCATGGTCATACCACCGCAGATTGTCGAGCCCTGCGCCTAGAAGTGGTCGAGCTATTGAAGAAAGGGCTCCTATCTGAATACTTGTCGGATCGTGGGAAAAGGACGTGGACTCGGGAGAAGCGAGTCGATGAATCAGGACCATCCAAGGCAGACAAACCCAGATCCCCACAGCCAGTCCGCACTATCAATTGCATCACCGGAGGGTCAAAGATAAGCGGCATCACAAGATCCGCCGCCAAGAAAGCCAGGCGATTAACCCGAGAGGAGGCCATGGCCCCGCGCAGAAACCCAGATCATCATCCGATTTAGTTCACCAGTGAGAAAGCACCAGGGCTGAGCCATCCTCACGATGATGCCCTAGTAATCTCTCTGCTAATTTCGAACTGCCTAGTAAAGAGGATCTTGGTTGACAATGGGAGCTCGACAAACATATTATTCATGCACGCGTTGAAGGAGATGAAGATCCCCAAAGGGAAGATAGTCCGATCACAGACCCCCTTTATCGGTTTCAACGATGGCATCCAAATGACGATCGGAACCGTAGTGCTACCTACGTACTACGGAGGAGCCCATCATGACGTATCCTTCATGGTTGTTGACGCCCCCAGTGCCTACAACGCCCTATTGGGATGACCCTGGCTACACCAGCTGAAGGCGGTGCCCTCAACGTTCCATCAAGTGGTCAAATTCCCGACCCCTGGGGGAGTTTGTACGATCCAGGGCGAACAGAACGCAGCCAATGAGTGCTACTACGCGAGCTTCAAGGCCATATGCGTTCAACAGCACTTTGCCAGAAACGAGCCGCTACCCCCGGTGGGAAAATCCGAAGAAACCGAGGAAGTCGAGCTTGACCCGGCCGATCCAGAGAAGAAGACAAACATCGGCGCCGGATTAGACCCAGAAGTCCGAGCACAGTTAATCGAGTTTCTCAGCTCGAACAAAACCACTTTTGCATGGTCCCACAAGGATATGGTGGGAATCGATCCGGAGATAATGACACATCAATTACAGGTCGATCTTAATCATAGACCCGTACAACAAAGAAGAAGGAAATTCCCAGCCGAAAAGAACGATGCAATTAACGAAGAGATACAAAAGTTGCTGGACATTGGATCCGTAAGGGAAGTGAAATATCCGACGTGGCTTGCTAACGTCGTGGTAGTAAAGAAGAAGAACGAAAAGAATAGAGTCTGTGTGGATTACACAGACCTCAACAAAGCTTGCCCTAAAGATCCGTACCCACTACCGCATATCGACTGCATCGTTGATGCAACTGCAGGGCACGAACTGCTAAGTTTCATGGACGCATTTTTGGGGTATAATCAAATCCTGATGCACCCCGAAGACCAAGAAAAAACTGCCTTCATGACAAGCAAAGGAATCTACTGCTATAAGGTGATGTCGTTCGGGCTTAAGAACGCAGGGTCGACATATCAGAGGCTCATGAACAAGATGTTCGAACCACTTATAGGGAAGACAATGGAGGTATACATTGATGAAATGTTGGTAAAATCGAAGGAATCCAAAGATCACGTGAATCATCTACGACAGGCTTTCGAAGTGCTCAATAAGTATCGAATGAAGCTAAACCCAGCAAAGTGCACCTTCGGAGTAGCCTCCGGAAAATTCCTAGGCCACATAGTGACTCATAGAGGAATCGAGGTTGATCCCTCACAGATAAGGGCAGTAAAGGGGATCGCACATCCGCGAAGTCCGAAAGAGGTTCAAAAGCTCACGGCCAGATTAGCAGCCCTCAGCCATTTCATTTCAAGATATTCCGACCGAACACACGAATTCTTTCAAGTGCTTCGAAAAGGGAAAAATTTTGAGTGGACAGACGAGTGCGCAAGAGCACTTGAGTGCTTAAAAGATTATTTAACCAGCCCGCCACTCCTATCTAAACCCGAGAAAGCGGAAACCCTGCTACTCTACCTGTCGGTATCCGAGCACGCACTTGGAGCAGCGCTAGTCAAAGAAATAAACGGAAAGCAACATCCCGTGCACTATGCGAGCAAGACAATGCTCGACGCCGAGACAAGATACACGGTACTGGAGAAACTAGCATTAGCACTAGTCACAACATCGAGGAAGCTACGACCCTACTTCGAATCACATCCCATCAAGGTGGTGACCTCCTATCCATTGCGAACTGTCTTTTCAAAGCCGTGCTTGTCTGATCGACTATTGAAGTGGGCAGTAGAAATTGGAGGCTATAGCCTCGAATTTGAACCACGCACCACAATCAAGTCACAGGTATTGGCAGATTTTGTAGCTGAGTTCACGACAGGGCTCCAATTAGATGCGGAAAAAGAGATCGCGAGCTTAGAAGTCTGCGAAGCAGCTAAAGAGCCATGGATTCTCCAAGTAGACGGATCAAGCAATATGCATGGTAACGGAGCCGACATCAGACTACATAGTCCGTGGGGGAAATTATTTAAAAGAGCTATCCGCTTGAACTTCGAGGCAACGAACAACGAGGCAGAGTATGAAGCACTAGTTCGAGGAATGCAACTCGCAAGGGAACTAGGGGCTCGCCGCCTACAAGTGCACGGAGATTCACAATTAGTGATAATGCAAATGGAGGACCACTTCCAGGTCAAAGAACCGCGACTCCAGAAATATTGCACCCTCGCACGGGAAATACGAAAAGAATTCGATGAGTGTAATAAAACACATAGCGCGAGAAGAGAACGCGAAGGCCGATGCACTAGCGAACCTAGCCTCTACTAAAGTAAGTAAGCAAGGCAAGCCAATCGTCATAACTTAGGTCGAAGAACCAGCCACGCACAGGGCCACAGAAGTCATGGACATAACTCTCGGAAACTCGTGGATCGAACCGATACGGCAATATCTCACTGACGGGATCCTGCCCGAAGACAGAATCAAAGCCGTGCGCCTCACTAGAACAACGGCCAAATATACAATCTATCATTGGCGCACAAAGTTATATCGACAGGATTCTACTGGCCTACACTGCGAAAAGATGCAAAAAATTACGTACGCAGCTGCGAAGCGTGCCAGAAATTTGAAGTGACTAATCAAAGCCATGCAGAACCACTCCACGCCACGATCGAGGTCTGGCCCTTCATGGCTTGGGGGATGGACATAGTAGAAAAGCTTCCGAAAGGAGCCGGACAGAAAGAGTATATACTGGTAGCAACCGACTACTTCACAAAGTGGGTCGAAGCAGAGGCTTTCGCCAACGTAAGAGAGCAAGAAGTAATCAAATTTCTGTGGACCCACATTCTATGCAGATTCAGGATACCAAAAGAAATCAAAACAGACAACGGAACTCAGTTCACGGGATGAAAAGTACAAGAGTTTTGTGACCAATACAACATCAAGTTGGTGTTTTCCATGCTGAGGTACCCGGAGGCGAACGGGCAAGCCGAGTCGACGAACAAGACGATCATGGCCATGATGAAAAAAAGACTCAAAACCCACAAGTCTAAGTGGGTAGAAGAACTCCCAGGAGTCCTATGGTCATATCGAACCACTCCCAGAACCTCGACAGGAAGCTCGCCGTTCGCCCTAGCATACGGTGAGGAGGCTGTCATCCCTGCAGAAGTTCGAGCTGGAAGTCTGCGCGTGGAGATTTGCCAAGAGATCAAAAATAATGAGAAACTAATGAAGAACTTGGAAACTATCGATGAGCAAAGAGACCGAGCACTGCTAAACATGGCCCAAAGGAGGAAGCAGGTCGAAAGATTCTTCAACAAGAAAGTTCGCTTACGCATCTTCAAGGAAGGAGACTGGGCGCTCAGAAGGGTATTCCAAAACACAAAAGACAAAAGCCAAGGGAAGCTCGCACCAATGTGGGAAGGACCCTACAAGATCACCAGAGTCATAGATCGAGGCGTCTACCACCTAGAAGCTCACGACGGAAGAGAGATTGGGAACAGTTGGAACGTCAAACACCTAAAGAAGTACTACTTTTGAAGGCATGGGATCGACGAACTCGATCTCTCAGATACGCTCATCCTTCTAATAATTCTTTTTCTTATGTCCTTACCTTACGATTTCAATTCGCTTTGACCTTTCGAACATCTACTAACTTGAGCGTCGGAGGCATCGCCCAAACTCTCACGGATGTCTTGCAGGAATCTACGGCCAATTTAGAGGCTTGGAAACACAAAGATCAACCCGAGCTCACCACAGATAACGTTTCCTAACGTGCCCTATTTCTTTTGAATTACGATTTAACTTTCAAAAATGTGATACTAACTTAAGCATCGGAGGGGCGACGCTATCATAATTATTTTCGCATTAAGCCAACGAGAGTATCATCCAATTTTCAAGAACAACGACCAAATTCATATTATATGCGAAATAAAGCATAAATGCACAGTCAGTTCAAAATCAAGAATTCAGGGTTCGAAGTAAACAAAAGAAAACAGAGTTTGAAAAATGGCGATCAGACGGCAGCATCAGGATCGGGAGTGACATTCGGATTGGGCCTTGGGCCGAGGACAGGATTATCCTGCACTGGAGTTCGGTCAGTGCGGCTCGAGTCCTGCTTCAACTCCTGCTGGTTGACTTGGTCTAGCCCTTCCCGTTGCTCCTCGATCTTCTCCTCCTCCTTCTCAAGCTCCAGCTCGTCGAGGAAGCTCAAATCGAGGTCCGGGTACTTCACCCCTATCCTCCCCCAGACCTCGCTTTCCACCTGTTCGGAGAGCGTCTGCAAAGAGGTTAGACCAGGACAAGTTACAAATATGAGAGAAGAGAACCAAGTACGAGAAGTACCTCGCACGTCTCAGCGAAATGTGGGGAAGTGATGAGCACCCCATAATCGAGACCCTCACCAGACTGCAGCAAGGCAATCCTCTCCTCGTATTTCTGGACCTCGGCCAAATAGCTCTCCCGATGAACCTTGAGCCGAGAATCCAACGAGGCGAGCTGATCGTTCCTCGTCCTTAAATCAGCCAGCACCTTGTCACAATCAGCCCGTACCTCTGCAGCCCTCTTCCGCTGGTCGTTGAGCTCGACCCGCACAGTCTTTGCCTCCTTCACAGCGGCTTCGGCCCTTTCCTCTTCAGCGCTCAGCTTTTCGTTCAAAGTATCCACATACTTCTTCGAAGAGTCTGACTCCTTGTGAAGCTGATAAATCTCTCCGGTGCACTTCTCGGCAAAAATGTTAAGTTCACGCTGGATGGATTCGAGCTCCATCTGGGCCTGCAATGTCATAACAAGTCAGAAATCGAAACAACAAACGAACGGTATAGAATCCAGAATCGTACCTGCAGCTAGCGGAGTTGATAATGCTCCAGGCGTGCTAGGGCAGTCCCCGTCTGGGCAACCGACGATTGACCCAGCATGAGTTGGCGAGCCCGGACCAAGAAGGTGTCCACCAGCGGGTCCGGAGGCGTGGTAGAGGCGATAATAGACTTGCCGAGGTCCTCCCGGCGCGTCTTGCGCTCTAAGGAGCGATGCCGCCTTCGGCGCCCGGACTGTTCGGGCTCCTTCTCCCTACGCCTACCTCGATCCTCGACCCCTTGCGAGGCGTCATGGCGGGTCGAAGGGCGGGAATCCTTGCCCGCGATCTCCCCCTGAGACCGGAAGGGAGGTGGGGGGGAACTTGATGCCCAGACTCCAGGGTCAGGCACTTTGGGGGATTCGGAGGACGGCGCCGGGCCTCCTCTTCCTCCCGCGCCCTCTTCTTCTCACGAAGGGCCTCCGCGACCCGCTCAACGAACACATGGGGGCGACGAGAGCGGGTCATCTCTTCAGTAAGGGGGATGGCTCTGAGCTCGTTGTCAAAGACGGCCTCTACGGTAACCGACCTGCCGTTCCTAACGATCAGCCAATGGCGGTCGCTCTCTGACACGTCATAGGCTCGATCTACTCGAGCCTGCTCCTCGGGTGTAAGGTCTGTTTGGGGAGGACCTGGAAAAAGAAAAAACAGACAAAAGGTCAGACCCGGCACGATGCAAACTATGAAGTTCACCAAAGGAAGCATCGACCCACTAATCGAATTTCCCCCCTGATGTAGAAACTCGGGGGCCCCTTCATCCAGCTTTAAGTAGAAAAACGTCGTCCACCACCCCGGGGAATTGGTTGGAGCCTTCTTTATCAATGTCGACTTCCCGCGAGACCAACGCATGAAGTAGTACTAGTGTTTGTCGGGGCTCTGGTTGATCCGGTACATATGGTGCCACTCACGGGCAGTAGGAAGCCCCAAGTTCAGGTCGAGCCACACCAATAGCACCCCAACGAGGTAACACCACCCGTTGGGGGACAGCTGGAAGGGGGAGAGGTTGTAGGACCCCAGCACCTCGCTGAAAAAGGGGTGAACAGGAAGGCCCACCCCATTCTCCATAGCCGCCGTATAGAAGGCTGCGAACCCCGGTGGTGGGTCGAAGCACCTATTGGAGGATTGGGGCACCGAGTACTTCACCCCATTGCACGGGACTGAGATGGTGAGAGCCTTCATCATCTCCCGGGTGACCGTAGACGCAGCCCCAAGGACGCGGTGAGTCCTCCAGTCGGAGAGAAGGACATAATCGCCGGCAATCTCCGGCTCCTCGAGGTCTACCATTGTCGGGCGACTACCCGAACCTGACGCTTCGCCGCCAGCCCGGGACTGGTCTAACCCTCGGAAGGTCTCTGATAGAGCTTGATGATCGCGCGGATCAGAACCTGAACTCCCCTCTGACGGAACCTTCGCCCTGCTCGACCCCGGCAACTCCGGGCCTTGAAACACTAGACTCCAGTCTGGGCCTACAAAATCAAGAGGGTTCGGAACCCTAATCGGAGATGGAGTAAATGGCGGCGTCAGATTCGCGCCCCCAGATTTAGAACCCTCGCGGTTCTGGGAATCAGAGCTCGACGAACTCATCGTTCACACAACAAAATAGATCTTGGAGAAAAAAGAGGTGGAAAGGAAAAAGGGGGCAAAAGGAAAGAGCCCCGGTCAACCCTACTTTTCACCAGGAATCCCCAAAACCAGGCAGCCAAACCCCATGTGGAGTCAACAATGCAAACAGAACATGAATATTAACGGAGTGCATCACCTTCGATTAGGCGGGAGAATGAAGACCCACTGAAGAAATTGAAGAAACGCCGTGTATCAGCCGGAGAACAGGAATGATCGCTTGAAATCGCCCAGAAAAGAGGAAGGGACAATTGCATTGGTAAAAGTGAAAAGAGCGCACATCCCAAACGACGGTTATACCTCAGTGCCTTCTCAACTCCCCCAAACTGACCCCCACTTTCGCGGAAATTACGCAACTACCACCTAACTTTGCCGCCCAAAACTCGAAAGCACCTCGCAAAAAGCAGGTCACAAAAAGCAGTTCGACAGAACACAGAACGACGCAAATACAATAGCAAAGGGGGCTCGAATGCCCCCGAGTAAAACGATAAGGGCTCCGCGCTCGGATGTGCGACGAATATCGTCAACAACTTTATAAAAAGACCCCATATTACGAATCCATTGAGTTCGCCGGGGCTCCCCAGGTGGCCAAAAACAGAAATGAGGCAGAACCCGAACTGCCCAAATTATCACCGCGGATTCGGGCCCGCGGTGACGGCACCCGCAGCAGCCTCCCGGGGCTGCTCGGGTGAGGAACCCCATAGAGGAATTGGTCCTCTGAGCCGAGAGGTGTCCGCAAACACCCAAGAAACAAGACCGGACTGCCCATGAGGTAGTTCGAAGGGCCAAAACCGGGGATATGAATCAAGCGAAAGTAAGTTCGATCACTATTTTTTGCTCTACAGGTCATGACAAACATAACCAGCCAAGCCAAAGGGGCTATTTTTGGGACCCGATTGGATCCGGCCCACTAAGAGGCCCGGTTTCGGGCCTCAAAGAATTTCGATAAGGGGTTGATGATAAACCCGGCCCAGGGCGGCCGCACCATACCAACCCATACGAACTAGAGCTCGGATCGAACCATAACTCGACAGGAGGGAAAGGAAGCTCGCTGAGACCAGGGATAGTTCGATCGACTCAAAAAGTAGTCCGAGTACCAGAAAGAAAGTTCAAAATATAAATATCGACCCTCTAAGGCAGCCACAACCGACCTGGAAGAAGGAAGAGCTCACAAACGGCTAGCAAGCGATATATGGGGAAGACTCAAACTACCAAACGGTTGAGCCACCCCGATTATCCTGGAGACGCCTCCTAACCACCAAGTGCAAACCTCAGAAACCCTAAGAAAGGCCCGCCTCTATAAATATCTCCTTGTAAATAGCGGTTAGGGGGGAGGAGAACGATGAAAAAGCATCTCACTAACATTTAGTCTTGAAAAATCAAGGAACTTGTCTCGATTTCTTTCAACTAGCCTTTCAGTATTTTCATTTAGCATAATGATTCGTTGAACTTCTTTATTTTCTACGCCATTCTATGTATATCTTTGTTCTTGGTTCTCGGGGCTCCTATTTCTGAATAATTGTACCCGCAACAACAACAAATATATTTTTGGAACTAAGATATTTTATGCAATCATATAAACGTTCCTTTTACAAGCTACATAACATGATGAAAATAACTTTTAACCGAACATCAGATTTTATATCAACTAATCCGATATGCTTTTGGCTAATGTAAACAACTAAAAATAAAGAATCATTTGTAATTGATGAAGATTGAGTCAATGTTTTCGGATGAAAGCAATGACCGGCCGACGGTGGACTATGCATTGCATGATTGCCCCACCAATTTGCCGGTGACTTTGAAGTCATTCTTGGAGTCTGAATTAAGTTTGTAGCCAAAGGGGGAGAGTTTTTAGTGCATGGTGGTCGTTTCAGTGCTGGTTTTTTTTGTTTAACCAACTCCAACTCAGTTTTTTATTTATTATTTTTTTAACTTTAAGATTTTGACAGGTAGGAAATAAAAAACTCGTTATTGCCAAGTAAGCGAACTAAATGTATAACTCAACAAGTATATAACCACGTTAGTAATATATGTTGGAAATGAGATCCGTGTTATAAGACTAAAAACTCTGCAACAAATAAAGCTTAGTAATGCAAGTTTTTACAAATAGAAGTACTGCTAGTTAGTAAGCAAAAGAAACAAGATTAAATAAAAATAATGAAACAGCCGAGTCGAGGAATCCCTCTTCCCGCAAAACGAATTTGCCAACGTAGTGCTCGTTAACCGGCGATCGTCCCCAAAGGTAAAATAGCTTCGTCCTTTACGAGGTAGCACCGCAATCAGAAAGGCTCCGGCGAACTGAACGGACATGAAACTGAGTTGCTTAAAAGCAAGGGAAAAGATGCAGTATCTGGCTAAGTGAGCTTGTCTGATGTTTGATGTCTAAATACCGGAGATAGCTCCTCTGCATGCCTATTTATAAACATGTACCACCTGGGGAGAGCCTGTCTGTTACGGTCGCAGCCATCATGGCCCGAGCCGTTACAAGCGTGAGACACGACCGTAACTGACGCGCCAATCATGGAGGCGCAGGTGTGCATAGACCCACGTGAAGAACGTGTTGTAACCGTTCGAAACACAATTGCAACACGTGGCTGACTCATCAGACACGTCACATGCTCTGTGAGACCGGGGTCGGTCACGGGACGCGGGTGTGGGCGCTCGGCCAGTGGCCTCGCTGAGGCTGTAGACCGAGGCGGGGCAGGGCGGCGGCGCGCGAGGATGCCACCGGGTGCCACATACACTGCACACCTTGTTATTATACACCTCAACCATAAAGGTTTATAAACATGGATTAATTATTGTAATTAACCAATGTGGGACTTGTGAGACTTCATTTATTACATCCTTTATTTATGTAATAAACCCACCAACCGTGTCATTTCGTGGACTCATTTCTCACTCACCGGAATTCGGTTTTGAGAAAATAAATATACCACGATCATCTACTCGTTGCGTAGATTAAGTTGGTAATACTCCCTCCGTCCTGCTCGAATTGTCCCATTTGCCATTTTTGTTTGTCCCATTCAATTAGTCTCATTTCCAAAAAAGGAAATAATTAGCACTTAAATAATCATCCTAATTACTTTTAACCTTTAATTAAAAATTTTAATTAATTAATAAAAAAACCAAAAACAAACCCCATTTTCCCTTTTCCATTTGCCAACACCCCTGCCGCCCCAACCCATTTGCATCTCCGCTGCCCCTCCATTTGCAGAATCCACCACCCCTATCTTCTCAATCTTTCTCTCTTCTTTTCTCTTCCCGATCTTTTGAAACCCTATCTTTGTCGTTGTTTGTTTCTTTCGCCGCCCTCCTCAACCGCGATGAAGAAAAGTGATTCATTTTCAGACTTTTCTTTGTCTTCATGCTTATCCCCTCTGTCCTCAGTTTCCAATGCGGGCGACGACACCGTGTGGGGGAGTGGTATTTGGACTACAGATGAAGGCCTCGACCTTTCCTCCCTTATTCAGATCCGTCATGCAGATTCATCCCATTCAACCTTTTCTCTCTCAGATCGGGTTGTTGCCGCCGGGACAGAGGATGCGTGGTGGGCCGACATCACTATCCCAGACATAGAGGATGAAGAAACTTTGTCCTATTTGAATCTGAGCGGATCAGAGGAGAAGTCGCTGGCGGTTGAAGTTGACGATGTAGGGTTTCCACTGGAGGAGACGAAGAAGCTTGTTCAGAAATTTTGGGATCCAATTCCCTTATATTCGATGAACTCTGCTTTTTGTTTATTATGTTGCATGTTCTTCGATTATTTGTTCTGCTGAATATTGGTTTGATATGTTACATGTTCTTCAATTGTTGGATCACTTTGATATGTTACATGTTCTGCAGAATATTGTTATTGTTATTTGGGTTTCAATGTTTCTATAAAACTGTGGGAATTTGGTTTAAGAAGATTTCTAAGATGATTTAAATTTGTTCACCAAAGTTGTAAATTGAAAAAAATACATTAGTGATGCACATCTTGTGTGAAATGTGAGTGCCAAATTGAAGTGGTTTCTTTAATTTGATTTTGGCATATGTTTCAAAATTCAAGCCATGCTAACGCCTTACACATATTCTTTACACAAATTAACACATTTCTAATTTTTTTCAAAAACAAAATGTAATTGGATAAAAAACTATGCTGCAGCCCCAAAAAGAACATTCCCTTTGCTGCAATCCAATTTTAACTTTGTTGCAGCCCCAAAAAGAACACTCCCTTTGCTGCAGTCCAATTTAAACTATGCTGCAGCCCCACAAAGAACATTCCCTTTGCTGCAGTCCAATTTTAACTTTGCTGCAGCCCCAAAAAGAACACTCATTTTGCTGCAGTCCAATTTAAACTTTGCTGCAGTCCCAAAAAAACATATGTACAG
>JAPKLW010002037.1:96896-123661 GCA_026898455.1 Plectranthus barbatus
TACAGCCCCATTTTGTTTAGTGCATCCCCGAACTTGACATTAGCTGCTCATTACCTATTGCATGTCCTGCTGCCATCAAGTATTGTATGCTTTCTTTCAGTAGCTGCATGTCAACTTCCTAATTTCTTAGCAAATCATTTTGCAAAAGGAGTTCATTCTTGTGCATATGTGGAATCTTGTACCTGTTGCACTCTTTAACCTTCAAGATTTCTTGTAAACATGACAAAGTGATGAACACCTTGTTCAATGTCACAACTTCAAGTGTGTTGTAGCTTGTTATAACTGCATTAACTAGCTCCTTGGCATTTCTGCAAGCATGCTGTTGTTGTAAGCTTTGAATAGCCCTAAAAAAACCTAGATCGTTTACATTTAAATCTGGACTATTTGTTGGTTGTTGCACCAATGTGATGTTGAACCCATCTGCACTAGCAACTGCTCTAAAACCTGGATCGGAGTCACATATGTGGGGTCTTGCATTGTCTTGCTGTATGTAGATACTTTTACTCAAAAATGCAGGCCACTTAGCCTTTAAAGCTGGTATAAGCTGAGACTACATTGAATAATTAGTTAACATTACATTAATTGGAATAGAACATGGATAGTAAACAATGTAGAAATTGAACATACAACTAAAATCTTTATGCTGCAACCATAATTAATTCGTTTTTTGCATGCATTGCAATATAAAAATTCTATGTTGCTTACTTGATTCACTAAGCATTCTTTGATGACTTCCTTTGTGATTGATTCAATTGGTTTTGTCTCCATGGTTCCAGCTGGTCTCAATTTGTTGTTTCTTTTTGCTTGCACTTCTTGAGTAAATGGTCATATTCCTATTTTTCCATAAAAAAGTACACTACCTTCTTCTGAAATTATGGGGCGGCACACAACACACATAAACATAAATTTGGGGATGAATTTCTTACTCTTGCAATATCTATATGGATCATCTTCCCTATGAGTCATGTAGTATCTGTGGGTGTTCTTGCTTAAGTAAAACCACTTCTCATCTATGTGATTAACATTATCCATTGGCTTGAACCTAAGAGTATTCGAAGAATTATCCAGTTCAATGGCTTGAAAAACTGAAACACAACCTTAACATTTTATTAGGAGCTGTCAATTCCGGTTTAATTGCGTTTGTGTGAACTCTGATCAGATTATCTTTCACCCATCTACCCATAGTTGATTTAGAAATATTGATGCTATCTGCAAGTGATCTAATTGTTCCTCTTTTATGATAATGCACTTGCTCAATTCTTTCATTGCTTACCTCATGAATTTTTAGTCGTGCAATTTGAGTTCTTTTTCTCCCAAGTTTGATTACTTGACCTGTTGCTTTTTGCATCTTTGCAGATTTTCATATCCTTGATATTGTCTTCCTGCTCAAGTGGAATGTTGCAGCAGCTTCATTGATTTTCCCATGTGCAAGCTTCCCATCCTTAGGGGTGTAATCGAACCGAGTCGAGTCGAGTCGAGTCGAGTAGTGTCATGCTCAAGTTTGACTTGTTTAGTTTTTAGTCGAGCTTCGAGCTTTTTTATCGAATACTTTGATGTTCACGAACTTTATCGAGCTTTTATCGAGCCTAAATAAACTTTCTAAATTTAGAATATATTTAAGATTTTCATTATTATTTTGAAGAAAAATCATTTATTCCAAAATTAATATCATATACATGCTCAAATTCTACATTTTTTTTAATTATTAGATAGATTTATCATTATTATTACTCTTAAATCATGAAAATATTATTTTTATAAAAGTAATTATTTTGTAAATCCTACTAATTTTAGCTAACGAGCCTGCTCACGAGTCGAATACTATAATGCTCAAGTTTGGTTCATTTAATAAACGAGCTTTACTAAATGAACTCGAACGAGCTTTTATCGAGTCGAGATCTGAGTAGCTCATGAACAGTTTGGTTCATTTACACCCCTACCCATCCTTGTTGTGCTGCAGCAACCATTGCAAAATTTCAGTGGCTTTCTCTTCTGTGACATCTTTATTTATTCTCATCCTTTGTGTTGTTTTTGTTTGATGATGATGAATGTAAATACTTCCAGTAGGTTCTGTATTTATAGTGCTAGAATTGTTTTGAATTATCACCAAAATTGAAGTCTTGGTGGCAAACTTTTGGAGCAGTTATCTATGTAAAAATTTGCTCAAAATTTGAATTTGGAATAGTAGATGAGATTTACATTTATTCCAACTGTTTTCAATTTTTGTTTTTTATTTGCTTTCTTAATTTTTTCACTAATCACACAATTAAAATCCCTTATCCTTAGTCCTTGGTTATTGTGCCCGGTCAAACCGGGACAATTCAACCGGGACTGAGGGAGTATTTAATTTCGACAAAATTAAATATTTCATATCGGGAATTTACAACAAAGTCCCTGAATTACCAATAATATAGAATATAATTATCTTACACAATGAAAGTGTGGGATATAATCCCTTTACATAAATATAATGATATGTAAATTCTCAAATTGTGAATAATTATTTACTATGACATAAAAAAGTGTACACTTGTTTCAATTTAGATAGTAAAGAATCATGGGTTAAAGTCATATTGAAAATATTTGATATGAAATTTAAATTAATATATTTTATTCCGGATAGTTTTGTGTAGTGGGAGAGGTTCGGATTTGAGATCAAATTTGTGGTCAAAATAATATTCATAACTAGTTTGAACTTCACTATTTTCAGTTTTTTTTTTTTAAAGAGGGAATGGTGATCCCGTTTATATTATTGAGGAGATTAAAAGGGTTAAGAAAATATTTGATGGTATAAAAAATTTGATAAATATTAAATAATATAAATAATTAATGTATTTCTGCCCAATGCACTTACTTGAAAACCAAAGAATTAGCATTAGGTAACTATTCTTCGTTCTAAAAACTTCAATACAAATTTTACTCATACTAAATAATCTATAATACGATAGAACTGATCCAAAACGGTAAAACAGCATGAGTTTTTGATCAATTGATATCCTATATAGTTGATTACTTATTTATATCCTAATGGAAATGTGAAGAATGAGAATCAAAGTGGCGCATTAATAATTATTTCAAAATGGAATGTACACTATTTTCATTTCACGTTATTTATTTATTTACTATTGCACCAACCAAACAACTTAATTATATGCAACACAGATAATGCTCCGTTCCTCATTTTCTAGATTCCCTTAATCCATTACTAAATATAATTCAAAAAGAATTTCATAAAATTACAATAATAAACAAAATGTATGATATACATATTTATTTGACTGAGATTTTGATGAATTAAACCAAGCTTAAATAATATTTTGATTGAAAAAGGAAACTATTTTGCTGAAATTAAGAATATTAAAATAATAATATTTTCTAGTATAAATAATGTTGAATTTTTCAATTGAAGTTGTGGGATTTGATTCTCATGTACCATGCCAATTGTCAGGATTAATTGTCACACATTTGCTAGTTCTGTTAATTTTGGTTTGATCAAGTTGTCATATTTTTATTTTTGACATTACTTCAAAATGCTCTATATATATATATATATATAGAGTAATAGAAGTTATAAGGGTACACCTAGATAGCATGTAGAACCACTCATGACCACTATACAATCTCTTTTTCTTCTCTCCACATCATCAAGAACACATGCCGACTCAACTGCAGCGTCTTGGTTGATGCTGGTTTGAAGCAAGATCTGATTACCAAGTAGTAATTGTGTGGATGGAGGTGGACGGGTAGCAACTTTTGTGGATGACATCCTTCCCTTGCGGATCACGTAAACAGTGCAAAAATCTGGTGCATTTTTCATTATACTTCCGGGAATATTGTCTTTGCCTTTAGACGATCTGCTTGTTTTTCGCAATTTACTACGTACGTACAAACACATATATAGATATTAATTTTTTTTAATTAATTACAACAAAAATGAGAGAACGAAGAGTATTATTATATATATATATATATATATAATGAACCTGAAAATGCTGCCTTTATTTGTAGCACCAACAACTAGCATATCAATGGCGTTTTGGCTGACAAAGTCGACAAGAGCTTTGGCTACGTCCGTATCATCCAGCACAACCTCGTGCCATCGAATCTGACAAAGCAAAATTAAAGTAGTTGTTTAATTAGACTTAGACAATGCATGCAACAGATCGATTAAACGAGTCGAAAACGAACATATTTCCGAATGCAGAGGACATAGAGAGGATGGAACAACTCCTTTATTTCAGCGCCACCATCAGACCCTGCATGATGAATCAGTTTAATAACAGACATATATGTATATATATATATATCATCAATTCATTACATGGGGAAGCCGAAGATGTGGCAGCTGATTGTTTTTGCCTGACATGGACTAAGATAACGGTATGGCCTCTTGAAAGAAGATTGTCGGCAGCCCATTTGAGGGCAATTTGGCTACCTCTATCCTTGTCAACGGCCACCGCCACCGACCATCTCATCGGATTAATCCTGTACATTTTCTTAATTGCCTCAATTTGATTTGATAAAAAGCTTTGGATGATAGAAAACAAACTGGGAGTGATTGCGCTATTTTATTGGGTTGAGAAAATGGCTTTATAAAACAAACATGTAACAGAAAAAGAGAAAGAAATGGCGTGTGATCTGAGAATTTGCCTAATAATTTTAGTTCCAAATAAAATGCAGTGCAACTCTTGGGCAATAATTCAACATTAACATGCAACGATCCATGAAATTTAAATACCAAGATCACTACGAAAATAATAAAAATAAAAAATAATAATAATATTATATAGAGAGACGAGATCTGGTGAGAAAGAATTTCTTGTAAAAAAAGCAAAAGAATGAATCTTATCGATCCAATTAAATCAATGACTAATACAAATCAAGTAACAACCAAAATACAATCAAGCAACAACTAAAATACAATCAAACAACAACCAAAACACAATCAAGCAACGATCTTATTTTCTTACGGGACTTTTTCTCACCGGATCCGCTCCCTGTATATATATTATAGGGATTGGATCATATGAGACTGTTTTTTTTTAATTTTATGATGATAAATAAGAATAAATCTCAGTCTTTCAAATTTTGATCCAACACTAAAGAGTTGATAAATTATGTGTCTCGTCTTTAATTATATGCATTATATGACTATTATATATCGATTCAGGACCCGAAAAATGATTTTTAGAAAATGTTTACTCGATAAAAGAAATCCAAAATTCATCTTATACATTTTTTTAGCATCCATGTAATAATAATAATAATAATAATAATAATAATAATAATAATAATACTGTAATAAAAATATCATCAAATTAAACCATCAACCCAACTAAAATTTTGTTCGACTATATTAATCTAAGACTTTTTGGTTTGATTTATTCGAAATTCAGTATAAGTTTCTTATGATGGATATGATAGTGTAACGGGAAAATCCAAATACAAAATCAATTAATTCTCAAGAAATGCGAAAGTCAGTGATAAATATATATTGTTATAAATATATTTATTTGGTGGACATTACTTAAGATATACTTTAAAGATATATATCATATCTTTGTAAATATCTTTCTAGATTTCTATAGGTGATATGATTTCATCTTTATATATAGGTCATGATATTGTAATTCTCTACACATCAATGATTAATAATATTCTCTATTTTATCTCCATCGTGTTCTCTCTATCATTTTCCCTTTATTATTGTTTATCTGCGATATACGAAGGATCCGATTCACAACACTTTATCAGCACGAAGCTCTAATCAACTGAGAAATTTTGGTGTGTATGCCCTAGGAAAGAATCGTGATAACAGTTAATTGTATTTCTTTTAGTTCTTCCATATTTCACTTATACTATTAATATGATTCATTGTATTATGTAAAAAGAAAAAAAAAGTAAGTATTCGCCTCATGATTTTACTCTTGCTTCGGTTTTCGGTGGTTTTTTTTTTCACAATGCGCCTCATAAATTATGAATATTAATTATTTGATGGATTTGGATAATATTTCGTTATTAGTTCTTTGAATTAGGGAAGTCCATTAGTTTATACTTTTATGAGAAAATATAATTTTTTTATTTAGGATTGATGTTAATCCTAATGCGAAAATCAATAAATTGGATTTATTAGTATGACAGATCTTATTGCTACTGACTTCTTATTTTTATACTGAATAACAATATGTGGATAAATAATTCTTATTTTTTATTTTTGAAAGTTTGGTGATTAATATTTTGCATGCAGTTTCGGATATAGAATTCATAATATATAAGGAAAATTATAAATTTTGAGTTTAAATTTTGGAGTGAATAGATTTTGACTTATATTGCTTGAACTTATCTTCTCCAACTCATATATTATTTTAGAAATTGTGTCGAAAGTTGAGAAATAAGAAAAATTATTTGCGTATCTTCTTTTGTGCATCTTTTATTTTTCTGTATTTCTTTAATAGTTGTCTCTTTACAGTATATTGCCCCGAGATAATGATATCTCCTTAAGTTTGATTTATTGATTTGAAATTTTATGGAAATTCGTTATTGATATTATTGCCTTCATAATTTATGTTGTAATTTTTTTTTTATATATAGCTCAAACATGTCTGATATTAACAAAAGAGAATTTATTGAGCTCACCTTTGATGGCAGTAACTATTTAACATGGGCTTTAGATGTTGAGATTCATCTTACATCATGTGATCTAAGCGAGACTATAATTCAAGGCTCTTCAAGTAGCTTTGCCCAGAAGGCAAAAGCTTTACTTTTTCTTCGTCATCACCTGAACAAAGACCTCAAAAATGAATACCTCACTGAAAAGGATCCTATTATCTTATGGCAATCCCTGAAGGGCCGGTTTGATCAACAAACATCTGTTATCCTACCTTAAGCACAATCTGATTGGCTAAATTTGCAATTTCAAGATTTTAAGTCTGGAAATGAATACAATTCATCTTTACACCGAATTGTGTCGCAATTAAAACTCTGTAAGCAGAAAATTACAGATACTGATATGATAGAAAGACACTATCAATATTTCATGCTAGTAATCTCGTACTCAAGCCGCAGTACTGAGCTATAAATTTTGGTAAACATGCTGAACTTATATCTGCTTTACTAGTAGCAAAAAAGCACAACCAACTTCTTATGACAAACCATAATGCAAGACCTGTTGGTTCACAAAATGTGCCTGAAGCACATGCTATTGTCTAACAATACAATGCTACAAGAGGTATAGGAAGAGGTCGAGGATACATTCGTGATAGAAGAGACTGGTCACAATGGGATGACCGAGATCATAGATACATGAAAGAAGAAATGACAATAAACCACACCTACAAAAGGCAAATTCATCTCAACAAGCAACTTAGTGGAAACATATCAAAGAATGTTAAAAGAAAATAAGGGCAAAAGTACCCAAGATTTGCCTGAAGCAAACTTGGTAATCAATCATGATGAAGATGATGATGATGACTTATTGAAAGATGAGCTCGTTTAGGATGAAGATCCAAACAAATTAAACTTTTAAATTCCTTTAAAAATCTTTAGGATTTCTTATGTTTTGCATTCCCTTTTATTGTTATTTTTATTTTCGTTTATGAACTTATTAAGAACTTCTTTTGATTATCTATGCACAATGAAATTATTGAGTTTTATTTACTTGAATATTTTTTTATGCATTTATTCAACTTAATTATCATGTTGCGATGAAAAAAAGAATTTAATGACCCATAATTTTTAATCTTATGGCATGAGTACTTGGGTCTTATTGGGCATATTACTATAAGGTGTCGGATTATCATAATGTGATATCACATACAAATAAAAATTTATCTTTCAGAAGATTTATTTTGACCAATTTATCAAATATTAGGGTCGTTTTAAAATTCATGGTCATTATTCCTTTAAATCCGACCAGCTGCATATTGTGACTATCCCCCATGTAATAGTGTGGTAAATAAATAATCATTTCCCATCTGCGAATCAATTTATTACAGTCTATATTTGTATATCACCACCAAAATATGACTCTATGGGCTCTCAACGTAATATAAATTAAAATATACGTTGTACAAAAATCTCCGTCTATAAATAAACCCCAGCAGCCCATATAGAGTACGTTGACTGTAAATATAGAGAAGATCATTTGTCGGCATTAGGGGGAGATATAAGCCCAAAGATAATGGAATGCCGAAAATGTAAAAGAATAAAAAGATCTTCATAGTTAAAGCCACACATGAATGAATCAAAACTTGCAATGTTTAGCAAGTAATCTGCCATATGCATTTATAAATGCATCTATTGTATATAGTGGAGTGATTGAACTTATGCATCATAAATAATTAAAGACCCTAATAGACCAAATGAATGAAACTCCTAAATACCAGAAGTATTAGAGACTTCATACCAGAAGTATGAGATACCTATTGGTGCATAAAATAAAAAACCGCGGTTAATAAAATCAAATATATAAATAACACTCCAGTGACCCCTGAAGAGGAATATGTGACCTCTCGAAGAGGATTGTCCTGAAGACATGAATCTCAATACATTAGCACGTGCAACAAATAATAAAATTATTGGGATTGCGGAACAAATACATTAAAATATTATGGGAAATGATAAAAATCAGATAATGTCATGAATACTATGAATAAAGGAGAAGAACATAAACTTTATAGCTGTCGACAACATACATATTCCACAATTGCTCCAATCTGGATCCAGAGCTTAAATGCTAGAAGCATTATGATTAGCGAAAAATGTAAAAATGAGCAGTTGGAATAGAGATTAACTCGCTCATGAATATTATCCCTGTAGGATATAATGATTACTATGAGGTGGTAAAATATAAAGCGAGATTAAGATCTCAAGGGTTTTTCGCAGAGACCCATACTTGAATTTAAATAAATTACTCTAATATTTGAATGGCATAATGTTCCGCTACTTAATTTCTATGGCAGAAAATATAAATTTATATATGCAGTTACTAAATTCCATGACTACATATTGATATGAGTCATTGTACGATAATATTTATATTAAATCCCTGATGGATTTTATAGAAAATAGATCGCAACATATATAGTGATGAGATCACTATATAAATTCCTCTTGAAGAAGGAATATATTAACTTGAAAATTAACTCATGTCTAAAGACGGAGTATGAAATAAAAAGACTTGGATAAGACCAAGTATTATGTCGACCTGCAGATCGACAATCTCTCGAAAGAGTTATTATTATTTCTAACACCAGTCAATGTATAATAAGAGTTCTAGTGAGATCTATTATATCTATCCAGAACACCAATGTCATTTGATCCCCAGAAGTGGATAACGTCTCATTTAGACTTAAAGAAGATAACATGATATTTTTGGACCAGAAGTTCTCCATTTAAGTGTCTTTTGTACACTATATTATCAGGCCTGATACAATATTTAAAATTATCTTGCTAGCAAGACTTGGTGCTTCTCTTACTAAGAGACATTGAAATAAGCACAATATTTGTTATCTTCAAGGTATACAAATCTTGGTATTCTATGAGAAACCAAGTATGACATCGGTGGTTTAAGTGAACAAATGAATACTTATTTATGAAAATTATAGATCTCGTAGTACTTATGTTGTTCTCTGTTGTAGTATTGATATTTATTATCAGTTTGAGTACTTTTCTAAACCACTCATAGAAGATTTTTTCTTTTGAGAATTACAAAAAGAGTATGATTAATATTCTTTTGCATATATTGGAAGATCATATGATATTATGATACTTAAAATATTCTTCACCCTCTAGTATGAAGATAATACACTTGTGTTGCACAAATGAGTAGTGGGTAAACTAGAGTTGTATTCTTTTACCCACTTCAATTCCCCAAGAATGATTGTTATTCAGAATGTTTAATCTCGTGATAATCCTGAAGATTATTCATAGAGTCACTTCCTACATATATGGATAATATTGTATTACTTATAATTACAAGATTCTGAATATCATTGTTTTGAGGGGGAGCGACATTTTGAAAATTAAACCTTGAAGGTTTACATTATGCCCGGAAGGCTAAACAGATGTACTCTTTTTTCCTTGCTAAGTTTTTTCCCATTGGGTTTTCTTAGTTAAGGTTTTTAATGAGGCATCTAGTGCAACACATAATAAACGTATGTCATGTACTCTTTTCCTCGACTGTTTTATCCCATTAGGTTTTCGGTGAGGTTTTTAATGAGGCATGAACATAACAAAGTAATGTCCAAGGGGGAGTGTTATAAATATATTTATTTGGTGGACATTACTTAAGATATACTTTAAAGATATATATCATATCTTTGTAAATATCTTTCTAGATTTCTATAGGTGATATGATTTCATCTTTATATATAGGTCATGATATTGTAATTCTCTACACATCAATGATTAATAATATTCTCTATTTTATCTCTATCGTGTTCTCTCTATCATTTTCCCTTTATTATTGTTTATCTGCGATATACGAAGGATCCGATTCACAACATATAATACTCCAATTTCAATCCTTTTTATATTGACAAATTGATTTGAGTTTATTTCTCTCGGATTTTAATTTGATCCAAAATATTGATGGGCTCAAAAGTTAAGGTGATCAATTGAGTTAAATGGGCGTGATCATAATCCATAATTAAAGTTCAAGGTTAGCCCATGACCCATGCCCCCAATTCACGTGCACAATCTACAATAATTAATCTATGATTCACGTAGTCAACACTTAGATTTATTTACAATTATATTTAAAATACACAACAATACTAAAATAACATTTATTTGTTGTCTTTTCAATAATAGACAACACTTAAATAATAAAGGTGAGTTTCAACCGTTGTTTATACGTATTTTTAAACACGTTTTAGACTTTATTTACTCTACGATTTCAAGATTAAACCGTTGTCATGCGCTGCATCATCTCCATCATCTGCAGCTGTTGAGTAAGCATCACCTCAATACGATCATTGATGGCCTGCACATTCTCATCCATCCTACTGCATTGTTCTTCCATAGTACGAGTAGCAGTGATATCACCTCCCATCATAGTTAATCTCTCCTCAACAGGCGCATCACGGGTACGAATACGATGATGTCTACCCCCTGAGATGGTGGTAGACAGGGTGCTTTATTTGGGTGACCAAAACCCTAAATATGTAGAAACCAACTACAGAAAACCCTAATATTGTGGACACGAGTAACCATTTCGGTAGTTTGACTACCGAATCATATGGATAAATTAATTAATCCACTAAGTACTTAATGATTCGGAAGTCTGAGTGCCGAAACAAGGCACGAGCATCAATTCGGTAGTTAAACTACTGAATCAAATGCACTAATTGTATTTCGGTATTCAAAGTGCCGAATCAAAGGAAATAAAATTAATTCAATATTTAATGTATTTTTCGAATTTATTTTTTTACTTAAATAAATATTAATATTATTTTTTTAATTTTTTTTGATTCTGTTGTTAAACTACCGAATTGAAATTAATGTTATTTTATATTATATATATTTAATTTAAATCAACGTCGATATTTTTACATATTTTTTGATTCGGTAGTTAAACTACCGAATTACAATTGATGTAATTTTTAAAATTTGAAATTTGAAAAAATTCAAATTTTGAGTTTTCAATTGGCAGGAGTTGACCAGTCAATTCGGTACTTAAACTACCGAATCAATTGTATCTTTAATTATTGGTCTGCCAGTCCAGTACGCTGTATTTTACTTTATTCAGAGGTGCAGTTGACTAAAGGACATAAAGTAATTCGGTAGTTACAGTACCGAATTACTTTTATTTCGTCTTTTTCAATTATTATGGTCTGTTTTGTGCAGACTGGTCTGTTTTGTGCAGACTGTGCAACTGGCTATGGCAGGTAAAGTAATTCGGTAGTTACAGTACCGAATCAAATGGTTCTTACTTTTAAAACCAGAAGAGTTATCAACATACGCAAATAATTCATTCATCATCTTCTCCTCCCCTTCCATTTTCCTTTCCTTTCTGAAATTGTTGAAATATGAGTACGTATCACATCCATTTTTATTGGCAGAGTCAGGATATGTCACAACCGGACTATTCGTGGCAAGTCAATGATCAGTTGCGTTTCTCACAACTTCAAGTGAAGGTGTATCAAATTACTGGTTGGAATCCTATAGAGTGGGAGCTGGATCTGAATTTGTTCGTTCACGACGGTTACGACTGGAAAGTTAGCAACCTTTCTAATGAGAAAAGTATGCAAACCCTCAAAAAATACAATGATTTTTGGCTAGAAGTACGTGTTGCGCGGCATGCTCCGGCATCTGCAAGTGGCGGCGGAGGACATACTGCTGTGGAGTATGAAGGTGGCTGCAACGACGATGAAGAGGAAAATGAAGATGAAGACGAAGACAAAAGTGCAGGTTCGACTAGTGAAGATGCAACATAAAACCCAGATACGGACAGTGCCGAAGATGATGATAGTATTCAAATGGGCACACACGTCTACAGTGACATCGGTAATTATAACTCCAACATGACTGACCATTTTGATGATATGCCAGTTTTTTGGAACAGTGCCGATAACACCATAAGGGCTGGTTTATACTTCAAGTCGAAGAAGCAATTGCAGAATGTCATCACATCGTGGTCTGCTGCTCAGGGCATGGTTTACAGTACTAACAAAAGCTCAAAAACAAGGTGGGAGGTATACTGCACCACTAGAGATCCCAGCCATTCCACACGTCTTCGTCAAGGCCCTCCTTGCCAATGGAAAGCTCGTGCAATTTATGATCTGGATGCAGGGGCTTGGCGATTAAACACATGGGTAGATAGACACAACTGTTCCGGAACAGACTTGAGAGTTCAAGGGCACAACATCACCGCAGATCTTATATCCCGTTTGATCGTGCGCCACGTACAAATTGATTTGGACTATAAAGTGAAGAGCATCGTGGAAAATGTTCGCCAAGCTTACAACGTCACTGTTTCTTACAAGAAGGCATGGCATGGAAGAAGAAAAGTGTTGGAGTCCCTTTACGGTGATTGGGAGTCCAACATTCGTAGGCTACCCGAGTACATACAGAGCCTCCGACAGCATAATCCTGACACTGTTGTAGTCTGGAAATTTGAAAAGGATGAGAAATATCAGTCGAATAGGACATTTCGGTACTTGTTCTGGGCATTTGGTCCTTGTGTGAGAGCGTATCAGTTTACGGTTCCAGTTATCACGGTGGATGGGACACACCTTCGTGGTTCCTATAAAGGCAAGTTGTTGGTGGCAGTTACAAAGACCGTCAATAATCACATATTGCCCATTGCTTATGCCTTTGTTGATGAAGAGTCCACACACAGTTGGAGGTGGTTTTTGAAGCACTTGCGGCTTAATGTTCTGAAGCAACGAAGAACATGCATCATATCGGACCGACATGCCGGTCTTCTCCGGGCTATGAGTGAGCATTTTGAACGTTTTCCAGATTCTGGAGTGCACCGGTTCTGTCTTCGCCACATTCGCACCAATTTCTTGGATAAGTTCAAGACGAAGGGCATTAGAATGGTGTGCACTAGGATTGGGCAAGCTGTTTCATCGGTTGAATACAAAAGGGCTTGGGGTCGTATGCGGGATCTGAACCGCCAAGCGTGGGATTGGCTGCGAGCAATACCAGCTGAGCAATGGACCCTTTACAAAGACGGAGGCCATCGTTGGAGCGTAACAACGACTAATAACTCCGAGAGTCATAACAATGCTCTCAAAGGGGTTCGGTTCTTACCCATCAGAGCCATTGTTGCCTCAACCCTTGTGAAAACTGCAGAAATCTTTGATCGTGCTCGGAATGAGATTGCTAAGTGCAATACATTCCTTCCCCCTCATCACTATAATACTTTCATGGAAATTAGGTCTCAGGCCACCAGCTATGTGGCAATGTGCTTCAAACCCGAGCAATTGCTATATAATGTCACAATATGTTCGGGAGATGATGATGATGATGATCCAACAACTTTTGCGGTCTATTATGGTGACGGACATTGTTCCTATGGGTACTGGCAGGCACACAAGTTTCCTTGCGCTCATGCAATGTCAGTTTGTCAGGCAAGAGGGGAGGACACCGACGATTTGGTCCCTGAGTTCTACACCCGTAACACATGGTTGAAGCAGTTTATGGGGGGATTTAATCCAGTTCCTGATAACGCTGATGCGGTGAATGTGGGATGGCAGCTAATGCCAAATTACACCTTATTGAGTGCACACAGAGGAAAAGGGCGACGTAAAATGGAGCGCTATCGGATGAATATGGATTTCCGAAGTATAAGGCGTAGGGGTGAAAAACACTGCACTAGATGTTACTCTTCAGAGCATGATACCATTGACTGTTCGATATCTCATCCTAAATCCGACAGAGTACCGATTGATCGCATTTACAATGCTGATGGAGAGCATGATGAGGATGACGAAGAAGAGGAAGAAGAGGAGGACGAGGATGAGGAAGATGAGGACGACGATTAATTATGTGTTTGTTTTAATATGTATCCGGTTTAATTATGTCTTTGTTTTAATTATGTATTTGCTTGAATTATGTATTTCTTTTGGTAATGTACTAGTTTGTGCTTCAAGTTAAATTTGTCAATTAAATTAAAGTTTATGCTTTAAATTTTTATATAGAATATACAAATTTAAAAATACATGACATTATAGAAAAAGAAAAAAAACACATTTAAATTAATAAGTAATTAAAGAAATTAAATTTTATTAAATAAAGTGAATTACCTTTCTTTACGAATTAATTCAATTCATTTATTCCTATTTATTTGCTAAGTAAGTGGGTTAGATTAACTTTAAATAAGTAATTAAATAAATAACACAATATTTATAAATTTTAGTTATTTATAAATATTAAATACATGATATTGAAAGTAAAATATTGATAATCTTCTCCTAAATTTGTGATATTCTATATTGTGGATAATCTTCTCCTAAATTTGTGATATTCTATATTTTATTATGTTATACATATATATTTTAATTTAATCCCATCAATATTACTCCCTCCGTCCCGGCTGAATTGTCCCGGTGACTTTTGGCACAATAACCAAGGAGTGTGAGTGTAAAGTAAGTTGAGTGGAATTAATATTTTATTGTTGAGTGTGAAAAAATTTCCTTTTTAAGTAATGGGACAATTGAGGTGGGACGGACGAAAAAGGAAAGTGGGACAATTGAGGTGGGACGGAGGGAGTAATATATATTAATATTAATATAATTCTTCTCACCTTAAATAATTAATATATATTCAGCAAAATAAAAAATATTAAAAAAAATGAAAACCCCTCCACCCAAATTTTCAATTCACGCAAAAACCCCCCCAAATTCGTAACCCTTTGCCGTTGCAAACCCCCAGCCTCTCCACCGCCATTTCACGTTGACGCCGCCCTCCTTCGCAGCCCTCCGCCGACGCCGCCGTTCGCAGCCCTCCCGCCGACGCCGCCGTTCGCAGCCCTCCCGCCGACTTCGCCGTTCGCAGCGTAAATACTTCTAATTCGGGCTTGGGAGAGGATTATTTCAGTTCGACCCATCATACAAGGTCCTATTCCTGCCCATCCAGTTGATGCTCCTATAGGAGCCAGGTAAATACTTCTAATTCGATTTTTAAAGAACTTGTTCTCTATTATCTTAATTTACACTTAAATGTCATGCACACTCCAGGTGGTCAGTCCGTAAGAGCAAATTGCACGTGACAAAACACGTACTCGAGGCATATCGCTCACAGTTGGCGATGTTACGTGAGGATGAGGTAAATAAAATCTAACTTTTAATAAATTAATTTTATTGCTTCAATATTTACATATATTTATTTATTTTGTAAATAAATGCAGTTTTCTTTTACACCATATTCTATTGAGGAACCCGACGTTCCCTGGATTTCGATGACATTTCTCATATTTTTTGAGGTCTGCGAGGGTTACTACCCGGACCGTGTCGCGAGACAATTTGGCTTTTTGCAAATGATTCCCGATTCAAATCTTCTCCCAACAAAAGAGGACCTCGAAGCATTACATTATAAAAAGCGAACCAGGAAATCTTATGATTGGAGCGACGAGCTCATGGTGTACATCGAGCATTGGAATAATAGAGATCAACATGTGTACATTGCTGGCGAGCAAATTGTGTCTGGAGGCCCCACAGTGTTTGAAGATTATATTCACTGGTTCTTAACAAGAACCGTGAAATTTGTAGTTAATCCAAGCCACACATGAGCTGAAGTCGCTCCTTTGGGATATTTTGGGCACGGAGATCAGCTGCGACTTTCGGTAAATCATTTTATCATTTTATTTTCTATTCATTATATCTATGTTTGACTCGTATTATTTATATTAAATTTGTTTTAGATTGATGGGATAAGCGACATGACACAATTGGCTCGTGACGGGGCTTATATGTACCGTCAAGATCCAATAGTCATGTCACTTTTGAGAAAGATCGAGCAGATAGGGGAAGAGACTCTACGACTTTCACGCTTTGGACATCCGATAGTCCAGCCGACACAGTCGATGTCGCAAGTGGATCCCTCGCAGCAATCTCAAAGACCCGGAGTGATACAGAGAATAGATGGCCGAGGAGGGTCTAGACAACGTAGAGATGATCACGAGGTGTTACACGATGAGGAGGATGCGGAGGATGAGGAAGAGCATCACGATGTATTGTTCACTCCATCTCCCGATCATACCTCTTACGACTACACGTTCCACACTCCGACTGTGGCAGGTAACTATAATATATTTTTTTTAATTTTTTTATTATAATATTTATATTCACATTTAATTTTTCACTTATCATGATTGGTTTTAGGGCAAGGAAATGAAGATGCCGGACCTTCTCAGTCTTCTCTTAAAGGTAGAGGTCTCCGTGAGAAGCGCGTTGCACAAAAGAGAAGACGGGGGCCCAATGCAGATTTTACTAGTCCATAGTTTGTAATTTATTTGAATTGTAAACTGTTTAATTAAATAGTTGCAAAATTAAAATATTCGATGTAGTTTAATTTTTAAATTAATTTTAAATTATATTAGTTGAACAGTTGAATTAATTTTATATAGTTGCAAAATTAATTATTAATTAAATTAGTTGAATGATAAAAAATATTAAAATTAATGAAAAATATATTAATAATTATTTAATATTATATTTACATATTTTATTGTATTATATTAAAATATTAATAAAATCATAAAATAAAATTGATAATATAATTTTTTAATTTAAATGATTATATTAATTAAATAAATAAATATTATCATTAATATTATAAAATTAAACGAAATATAAAAAAATAAAAAATATTGTCACAATTGATTCGGTACTTTAAGTACCGAATTGTTAGAATATATGATTTATAAAATTTTAATTTTATGTGACTATCTGATTCGGTAGTTTAACTACCGAATTAATTCAAATCGACTTTGTTTCGATCTTTAAACTACCGAAATGATATAAAACATCATTACAAATAATTAATTTTTAATTATGATAAATAATTGTAATTAAAATATAAAAATTAAATTGATTCGGTAGTTTAACTACCGAATCACTGTAAAATCACACTGATTCGGTAGTTAAACTACCGAAATGGTCATTTGCGTCCACAAAAAAAAGTCAACCTATTTTGGTGACCACATATATAAATTTATGGTTAAATAGGTATTTTTCTCGTGGTGGACATAGACTGCTGTCTCCATACCAGATGAGCAGGAGAACCTACACAAAAAACCATACAAAACATAACTTAATAATTGCATGGAAAAGATATGTGATATATATAAATGACTGACTTGCAGAATTATGTTGAAGCAAAATCTGGTTCCTTAGTTGGCTGGATGGAGGTGGACGCGTAGCAGCTTTCGTAGACGAGATCTTTCCCTTGTGGATCACATTTACAGTGCAAAAATCTGGTGCATTTTTTAATATGCTTCCAGGAATGTCTTTGCTTTTAAATCTGCTTGTTTATTAATATTTAGATTTCTTGTACAAGCATGCATGCATACACTTTTTTGTATATGAAATGAACCTGAAAATGTTGCTGCCAGTATTTGTAGCACCAACTACCAGCGTATCAATGGCGTTTTCATATCTTTCCAAACTCTATTTATATTCATCAATAAACGTTTTTATCTTTTGCGGAAAATCCTATCATGGTATCAGCCTAAAACGATCCCTCCCACCTTTCGTCCTCTCCTCTCTCTCGATTTCTCTCGGCGCCGTTATGGCCGCTGAACCTCTCCCTCTCTCCACTCTCATCCACATGGTGACGACCAAGCTTTCGTCCTCCAACTTCCTTCTATGGAAATCGCAGCTTGTCCCTCTGCTCACCAGTCAGGATCTTATGAAGTTCGTCGATGGCTCTACCCCTCCTCCGCCGGCCACCCTCGCCTCGGCATCTGGGACGCTCACTACGAGTCCCACCTACACGACATGGCATCTCCAGGATCAGCGGCTTCTCAGTCTGTTGCTTTCGACCCTATCCGAAGAGGTGATGGCCGAAGTTATCGGCTGTAACACGTCTCGCAATGTCTGGCTGGCTCTCGATTCCGCGTTCAGCAACAAATCAAAAACCCGGGAACTTTGCCTCGAAGATGAACTTCAACTTCTGAAACGTGGTTCACGCTCCATTTCTGAATATGGTCGCCAATTCAAAGCCATCTGCGATCAGTTAGCGGCTATCGGCAGGCCTGTCGAAGACATAGACAAGGCTCATTGGTTTCTCCGTGGTCTCGGACCTTCCTTTGCTTCATTCTTCGTTGCTCAAATGGCCCTCACGGCTTTACCGATGTTTCGCGATCTGCTCTCCAAAGCTGAAAACTTCTCACTCTTTCAGGATTCCCTGGATGCTTCGTCGATGCCCCAAGTTGCCTTTCTCGGCCACTCTCAGTCGTCCGAAAATTCTCGCAGCAATGGGAATGCCGCACGCACCTCCAACAACAATAACGACAATAATCAGCGTCGCCGCAAAAACACCAATCGCGGTAACAATCAGCGTCGCCCTCCTCGATGCCAAATCTGCCGTCAAGAAGGTCACTATGCTGATGTTTGTCCTGATCGATACTCGCGCACATCCACGGCACACCTTGCAGAATCGTTCGATGCTTATTGTGTTGTCTCTTCACTGCAGCCATTCGACTGGTTCCTTGACACTGGCACATCTGCTCATATGACTCCGGATGCAGGTATTCTGGATGCTTCACAACCTTATTCAGGCACTGACCGTGTCGTCGTTGTTAACGGTGACAGTATTACTATTTCTCGCATTGGAAATTCTCATATTACTGATTCTTTACAGTTATTGGATGTTCTGGTTGTTCCGTCTCTAACTAAGAGTTTACTCTCTGTCAGCAAGCTTACTGCTGATTATCCTGTTAACGTATTATTTTCTGACCGATCTTTTGCCATTCAGAATCATCATACCAAGGCAATTCTCGCAAGAGGTCGTCGTAGTGTTGGATTGTATGTCTTGGAGCATGTGCAGCCCGTTTTTGTCTCTCACTTGCGGTCGAAGGTTTTGCTTGCCTCGTTTGAGCTTTAGCATAGTCGTTTGGGTCACATTCCGTTTGATTTAATTTCATTTCTCATTAAACAAGGACATATCTCTGTTACATCCTGTTTACCTAAACCTAGCATTTGTTCGTCATGTCAAACTGCCAAGAGCATTCGTTTACCTTTTACTTTGAATGATAAACGTTCTACGCATGTTTTGGATTTAATACATTGCGATTTATGGGGTCCTGCTCCTGTTACTTCCACAGCATCCTTCCGTTATTATGTTATCTTTGTTGATAATTTTAGTAGGTTTACATGGTTTTATCCTCTTACTCGGAAGTCGGATTTCTTCTTTGTCTTACAATCATTTACAACCTTTGTTGAGAATTAGTTTTCTCGCTCCATCAAGGTGTTTCAAAGCGACGGCGGAACTGAGTTCACAAGTCATATTGTGCAAGATTATTTTTGATCTAAAGGAATTATGCATCGTCGCTCTTGCCCTTATACTCCTTCCCAGAACGGTCGGGCAGAGCGAAAGCATCGCCACATTACAGAGACTGGCCTCACTATACTGTTTCACTCACGCCTACCTCTACAGATGTGGGTTGAAGCATTTGCCACGGCTACTTATGTCATCAATTGAGTGCCATCAACAATTCTCCGTGAAATTTTGCCTTTTCAGACTTTATTTGATTTTACACCGAATTATGCGAACTTCCATCCCTTCGGCTGCCGGGTATTTCCTTGTCTTCGTGATTATGCTTCAACTAAGTTTTCACCGCGCAGCATTCCTTGCATATTTGTTGGTTTTTCATCCCATCATAAAGGTTTTAAATGTCTTGATCCTGCTACTTCCCGTATTTATGTTACGTGCCATGCGCGCTTTGATGAATCTTTATTTCCTATGGCTGACTCACGGCAAGGCGCTTCCCCTTCGGATCTGGACATCTCCCATTTTCTAGAATTTGCATGCCTTGAGCGTCCAGCTCCCTCGCCAATGCCATCTTCGAGCTCATCGTCACCGCCCTTGAGCTCGCCATGTCATCTGCTCGGCGACCCTCTTGTTCTATCTGCCCGGAGGAACTTCCCTCGCCTCCTCTTGTATTGCCTCAGCCTGCTGCCCCGCTAGTATCTACTCCAGCAGCTGAACCCTCCGCAGCCTGCGCCTCCTGTTCCGCCTGGTCATCACATGACTACACGTGCTCGCGCCGGTATTTTTAAACCGCGGCACCTCGCATACTATGCCTCAACTGATCTTCACAGTGCTCTTCTTACAGCTTCTGAGCCTAAAGGCTTCAAATCGGCGTCTAAAAGCCCGATCTGGCTTGCGGCAATGTCTGAAGAAATGGACGCGCTTCATAAAAATCAAACTTGGGATCTTGTTCCCCGGCCTCCCCAGTCTAACATCGTTGGTTCTAAATGGGTGTTTCGCACCAAATATCGCTCCGATGGCAGTTTTGAGCGACATAAAGCACGACTTGTCGCACAGGGTTTCTCTCAGATTCCCGGTCTGGATTTTTCTCACACATTCAGTCCGATTGTGAAGGCTGCCACTATTCGCATCGTTCTATCTCTTGCTGTCACATATCAATGGCCCCTTCACCAACTCGACGTCAAAAATGCTTTTCTCAATGGCATTCTTAGCTCTCCAGTCTACATGCATCAGCCACCGGGATTCATTGATCCTTCTCTATCCGAATCATGTATGTCGCCTAAAAAAGGCTCTATATGGTTTGAAACAGGCACCTCGTGCATGGTTCCAATGCCTCAACTCGTTTCTCCTTTCGGCCGATTTTCTATGCAGCAAGTCCGACACTTCACTATTTATTTGCACACATGGCTCAGTTCGCTTATTTCTCCTCGTTTATGTCGATGATCTAATTCTTACAGGCAGCAGCTCGGATCACTTACGAGCATTTATCTCTCGACTCCACTCGAAATTCGCAGTCAAAGACATAGGTCGTCTTAGTTACTTCTTGGGATTGGAAGTTACCTACCTAGCCGATGGATTCATATTATCGCAATCCAAGTACTGTCGCGATATCTTATCTCGCATGGACATGCTCGACGCAAAACCGGTTGGCACGCCTTTACCTGCTGGCGAATCACTTACTCAGTCCGGTGATGCGTTTGATGACACTACACTCTACCGTTCGATAGTTGGTTCTCTACAGTATCTTACTATCACTCGTCTGGATATAGCCTTTGCAGTGAATCTTGCTAGTCAATTCTTTAAAGCGCCGACCACCGAGCACTTCATGGCTGTTAAACGTATCCTTCGTTATGTCAAGGGCTCTCTCTCATTCGGTCTTCTATTTTCCCGGCGAGCCTCTTGTGATTTAGTTGCGTATTCTGATGCTGACTGGGCACGGTGCGTCGATACACGACGCTCAACCTATGGTTATGCTATATTTCTTGCAGGTAATCTAGTTTCATGGAGCGCAAAGAAACAGCCGACAGTCGCTCGCTCCTGTTGTGAGTTCGAGTACCGTGCAATGGCTAACACTGCTGCTGAAGTTGTTTGGATAAGCTCTCTACTTCGTGAACTCGGCGTCTCCCTCTCCAATCGGCCGACCTTGTTCTACGACAACAAAAGTTCCATTTTCTTAACACAAAATCCGGTTGCATACAAGTGCGCTAAACACATCGACATCGACTATCACTTTGTCAGAGAACTTGTTCAGGATGGCAATCTTCACACTGAATTCGTCCCCACCGAAACTCAGATTGCCGACATCTTCACAAAGGTCTTGCATCGACCGTTGTTTGAACATTTTCGCAGTGCATACCAGAGTCTTGCTTGAGGGAGGGATGATAAGATCTGAAATATATTTCATATCTTTGTTATATCTTTTGTTAGGGTTCTATATCTAGGGTTTTATTATTCTAGTATAGATTTTCATATCTTACCAAACTCTATTTATATTCATCAATAAACATTTTTATCTTTTGCGGAAAACCCTATCATTTATCTATTCTTTAAAAAAAACGATTGTTTATCAAATGTAACACAGACCCAAATGTAACACAGACCCAATTCGACGACTTAGTTGTGGTTATTTTTTGTTAATTAAAAAATATATAGTGGATTCACATTCATGGCGAGAATATATAACTATAGGTTTGAGCACATCGATTGTTCAAATCTTTAATTAAACCCAGAAACTGACATGCACGTACGTATTTGCATATTTTTGGGTTGTTGTAAATTAATTGTAATCAAATATATTCAATTAATGTATATATATTAATCCATATATATTTGATCAGAGCCTTAGCATATCAGTATGCCCGACCATACTAGTCTACTCTTTACAATTAAAATTGCATGTCACAAATATATACTATGTGCCATAAATGTATTGATAAAATGAATAAGTAAACAAACTGTGTGAGCCATGTTATTAATCTAGGACAACTTTATGCTTGATTTATATGAACTTTAAATTTATCAAACTCGATCTCCTGTAGTTAGGGATGAGGTTTGAGCAGCCAACTAAAGAGGACCATTGACAACCAATATATATAGGAAAATTCTAAAATAATCATTTTGGCTATCACTTGAGATGCATTTGGCAACTCTTAATTATGAATATGTTCAAGAAATGATTAATGTTAGCATCGCTTTATAAGTAGAAAGACATTTAATACATCTCTTTTGAGGGTGCAACATGAGACTATTTAATATCAAACCATCATTGAGATATTTATCAAATAAAACATGTTGCTCATCTTCTTATAAAATCGATGTATAAGTAGAAAGATACTTGAACATTATATAGTAGCTTAAATCATTTTTGAAATCAATTTGGGGTATTTAATAATTAAAAGTATATACTTTTTGAATTTCTTGTTATTTGTTAGTACTTTTACAGTTCTAAAATATAATATTTTCATATTCGGTCGCAATTTAGGCGCAACCTAGGCACATCCAAAATATAAATAACTAGAAAAATAAATATTGTGCTCTACCCAAACACAATTGGGTCAAATATATATTAGATCATAGAATAGTTTTTGCGCGACCCAGATTTGACTATGACAATCCAAAATTAACTTTTTTATTAATTATTTCTAAATTTACTCTAAAGTTTGGGTGTGATTGAAATTTTAAGTTTACAAAAATTTATAAAACTTCATGCTCTAAAATCGAGATAAAAAATACTTATGTATGTGTTTTATGTAATAATTTGAATATTATAATTAAAACATTGTTTGGAAATGACTTCAAACAAATTTCAATGCAAATTACATGTACAATCAGCCATTTTTTGAATGTGCTAAAAAGAGTAATTATTCTTGTCATGTGCATTAAAAATGGTTTTTATTTACAAATAAATACTTTTATTATAGGGAGAGAATAAAATTTGGACGTTTATAGATGCAAGTGGGTAATATATATTTATATATATTAATCAAATCTCATTAATTTATTTTTGTTTATAGGAAGGTATAATAATGAAGTCAATAAACAAACCGCGAACAGAACCACGTATTTTCCATAATTAGACGCGTGAGAAATTAAGGGCCCGCACAATTTTGGAAGAAAATCCAGATATTTTTGGATTTTGTTTGCATCTAATTACTAGTCTTCCACCCGCGCTTATATATTATTTTTAATAATTTATCAATAATAAATATATAAAATATTTTTCTGAATATCGTATGTACACAATACTAATTTCATTAAATTATATTATAGTTTATTCAATAAAATAAAATAGTAACTATTTCTTCTTGTAGTCAAATATATTGTAAAATTAATATTTTGAATAGATTTATATTAGTTCTAGATAATAGAATATTAAAATGTTATCGTTGGCACATGCATATATAATACTGAGGTAAACTTGTACCTCAAATTTTTTTATTTTTTTTTATTTTGCTTTCAATTTATTATAAAAATATGGATATAATAACTTCTCTTTGAAGATTATTTTTAATACAATGAAATCTCATAAAAACTTTATTGTTGGCCATTTTAAGGTAATATTATATTTAGAAAGAGATTCAATGCTAAAAATTTATTTATGATAAATAAAAATAAATCAACAATAGTCATCTATAAAAATAAATTATTTGTCCCCTACATAGGGTAGTAATTAAAGTATTTTATATATGACAAAGAAATCATGAGTCTAGCTTCTCAGGGATATCTGAATGTGTAAGTTTAAATAAATGCATTACTATTTTTTTTTTTTTAAATTATTTTTTTGTCCACTACTTGGGTGTAGTTGTGAAAGCACACTAATTTGCTACCTGCACGATGCGCATGTGTATATATATTTTTATTAATAATATATTATTAAATTATATTTATTATATTATTGTATAGATATATAAAAATCACATATCACAATGTAGTCAGTTTAGTTGAAAATTAAAATTTATTAGTTAAGTTAATTCTCATGTTTAAAATCACTCAACTTATCTCAATTGATTTTTACAAATTTGTATACCCTTAAATCTCTCTACACACTCCACCACCTACCACTACTTATCATTTCTTTTATTTATATAAATTTAGTGATTGTGTTTTATGACCATGAATAATTTTTTCGCTCTCATATATATTGATAATATAAAAATTAAATAATGGAATATTATATATATATATATGTGTATTATTTAGATATTAAAACAAATTATTTTTGAGATAAATATTATCAAAATAACATTTAATATAATAGAACTGTGAGTCTTCTCTAAAAAAAAAAAATTAAATAAAAATATATATAATGAAATTTAAGAATACAAATATAAATGTGAGAAATAATTCCAACTTTGAAATTTATATTTATAAAATTATAGATTATTTTAATTTTAAAAATTGTACCATAAGAATTATGAAAGAACATGTTCATGCAAATGGCAATTTTATATGTGGTAAAGCATATAAGCATAAACTATTTAAGTTTAATTAATTTGAGTTTTATTTTTAAATACGTTAGGCGAGTTTGAAATTATGCTTATCTTCTTAGTTGTTTACCCTACTATAAAAGAATAAGTTCATTTTTCCACTTTGATTACTTAACTTGCTTTATATTTTTGTTTTTTATTTATATTTTATTTCTAAATATTTGAGGTTTTATTTTAAATATAGGAAATAGGAAATATTTTTGGTTTTTTAGTGAGGAAATAATAGGAAATATTTGTGGTTTTTTTTTTAAGGATATACATATTTTATTTTTAAATTAAATGACTATGTTAAATTAAAATTGAGGAACATTGGACTTCAATCTCTCATGTCTACACAAAGTGAGTTGTGTTATTAGACTACAATATTTTTCATTCGCTCTCTACACATTTTACGACTATTTATCATATTTTATATGTACTCATATTTATGTATTGTGTTATATATTCTTTTATTTTTGTGTCTCCTATATTATGATTATTAAATATATATATATATATACACATATATAATAATAATAATAATAAAAAAATATATATATTTATTCTATATATTTAAATATATAACTTTGAGATGAATTTTATAGTGTATATTTTTATAATATAGTACTTGATTTCTTGAGTTTCATATTTCATAATATTAGAATTCTGACATAATTAAACTCGAGATTCAAAACTTGCATTATATTGAGTATGGACATGAAATTATTTAAATATTTTTTTATTTATTATTTGCATTTATATTTATATACTGGTTAGATATTTACATTTATAAATCTTATAGATTAATGATGAATCAAATTTGTCAAATAATTACCTTTTGAAGGTGTTTTTTTATCGATATTGATTAGTGTTTATATCATTCAATCTCTTTTTTCTTTTTTGGAGTAATACATTAAATCTTTTAATTTTATCTTATAATAGTGAACTTAATTATTTGATTAGAGTCAATATTATACGATATTACCTTTAAATTATTATTTTATTTATCTTCATTATTATGTATATCTTAGTTATTATACTTAAATGTTTATTTTAATTGATCTTCAAAATTTAAGAGTGATATAAGTAAAGTACAAAACTGCATATTTTTAGGCAAATTATATGCTTTTTGTAAATAAATATTTGATTTAATGTTGCCTTAATCAAAATAAACAATCAATATATTCTTAGTGGGTGATAAATAAACATAATTACTGTTAAGATATATTAGAATATATCCTTGTATCTCTTGAATATCTTGTATATATCTTGTATATTCTCATGTATCTAGACTAGATTAGATTAGTCCTTTCTCTATATATACTTGTGTGTACATTATTTTTCATTGAGTGAAATAAG
>JAPKLW010002038.1:0-16867 GCA_026898455.1 Plectranthus barbatus
TTGTTCATAGGCATAGCAATTTATTTTTGATATTCCAATTAACGATCCTTGGCAAACGGACTTTGTGATTCAGTTCACGAATCCCTTCACTTTAAGTGAGTTATTGCTGTTGGAGTCTCATGGGGGAGGTTTGATGGGACATTTTGGTATTGCTAATAATTTAGCTATTTTGCATGATCATTTCTTTTGGCCACACATGAAACGTGATGTTGAGAGAATTTGTGGAAGGTGTATTACTTGCAAGCAAGCTAAGTGTAGGTCCAATTCTCATGGTTTGTACACTCCATTGCCTATTCCTCTTACACCTTGGACTGATATTTCTATGGATTTTGTGTTGGGATTGCCACGAACTAGGCGTGGGAGTGATTCTATGTTTGTGTTGGTTGATAGGTTTTCTAAGATGACACATTTTATTCCATGTCATAAGTCTGATGATGCATCTCATATTGCCGATTTATTCTTTAGAGAGATTGTGAGATTGCATGGTATTCCTAGGACCATTTTTTCTGATAGCTAGAGATGCTAAGTTCTTGAGCTATTTTTGGAAGACTTTGTGGTGTAAGTTAGGTACTAAACTCTTGTTTTCTACTGCTTGTCATCCTAAAACTGATGGTCAAACTGAAGTAGTTAATAGGATGTTGTCTACTTTGTTGAGAGTTGTGATTAAGAAGAATATTAAATCATGGGAAGAATGTTTACCACATGTTGAGTTTGCTTATAATCGTGTTGTTCATTCTGCTACTCAATTTTCACCTTTTGAAATTGTATATGGTTTTAATCCTTTGACTCCATTAGATTTATCGCCATTACCTATCCAAGAGTATACTAACCATGATGGCCAGAAAAAGGCTGATTTTGTGAAGCAGATTCATGAGAAAGCAAGGCTTAACATAGAGCGTCGCACGGAGCAGTATGCAAAACAAGCAAATAAAGGACGCAAGAAGGTGGTGTTTGAGCCTGAAGATTGGGTGTGGTTGCATATGCGAAAGGAGAGATTTCCATTGCAACGCCGATCGAAATTGTTACCCCGAGGGGATGGTCCATTTCAAGTCTTGGAGAGAGTGAATGATAATGCCTATAAATTGGACTTACCAGGTAAGTATAATGTGACTGCTACATTCAATGTTTCTGATTTAAGTCCTTTTAATGTAGGTGACAGCTTGGATTTGAGGACAAATCCTTTTCAAGAGGAGGGGAATGATGGAGCCCAAGAAGCAGTTCAAGAGCAAGATCCAGCCTATATTCCTAGTGGACCTATGACGAGAGCTAGGGCCAAGAAGCTAAGAGATGGATTGCAAGTGCTGATTAAAGAGATTTGGGCTCAAGAAGTATTCAAGAAGCCCATCGGAGTTGAAAATCAAATTGGGTCAAGATGGATGAATTTAATTATGACATATGGGCTTAATTGATTTGATTTGGGCTTAGATTTGTTTTAATTTCGAATTTAATTAGTTATTAGATTTTATTTACTTTTTAGATATTATTTTCAAGATATACATGTTGTATATCTTGAAAGATTTGATATGCTTTTTAGATTTGATTTCCTAGATAGATTAGGAGTAGAGATTTCGTTTTATTCACCCTATAAATAGGGCTGCTTATTTTCGAATTTAGACTCAGTTTTCAGTCAATAATATTTGTGAGTTTAATTCTCCTATTTTGAAAGCTCAAGAATTTCTGTGGATTCCTTGAAATTCGAATTGACTTATCAACCGGACTTACACATCCGATTGTGGTGTCTTCTACCTTTCTGCGTCGTTAGTTCTTCAGCTTCTTGGGGCGTATATGAGATTCGTCTGGAATACATCATTTGAAGGGTCGAATTAGGGTTGTTGAACGTCCATCCATTTGTCATTTTTGTTTCCAGTTCTGTTGAGTCGTTTCTGTGTCGTGTCAACTTTTGTTCCTGGGCTGCAATCTAAACCTTCTGGCGAGGATCGTATCACGAAGGTTCAGGGGTATGCACGGGTTTACTGTTGCTTTGACTTACCATAGTGGAGAGCCTGAGTAATGTGCTCGTATACCCATATCTTAGGTAACAATAATTCGTGTAGTACGGTCTGAGACTGGAGTTGGGTTACTATATTCGAGTAATAGGATGGGGACATTCTTTGAGGAGCTCAATAATGTTCAACGTGCTAAAGTCCTGCAGGATAATTAAGTTCCAGCACGAGTGATAAGGATTGAGTGTACTGCTTAGGAAAATAAAAAAAATAATTAATTGTACGAAGCTTGTCAGAAGCTCCAATTAATTAATGAATGTCCAGCAACCTTAAATATGCAAATTCTCAAGTAAATACAACTCGTTCTCATAACGTGGTAATAAAGGGGTAGGTTAGTATTAACTATGTGGTGAAAAAGAATTAATATTAATTAATTAATTGTGTTATGGGTTGTGGACATGGGAATTGATTAATTTATAGGCCAACTTTATTATTTATATTAGGTCTCAGGTCTGGCCCAAATAATATGCTGAAAAAGCCCAGTAGCCCACTAGGGTTTCAACCCTAGGTCTATACATAACAGTCACTCTCTCTCAAATAATATCAGTTGAAAAACACAAAAAACCTAGGAGAGAGAGTGAGAAGGGCGGTGCCAGTATGTAGAGGGAGGAGAAGGATTTCGAATCTGTCCTGCACAATCACAATCCTGTAGAATCCTCACCAGTAGCAGGATTGAAAAACATTGGAATACAGATCTGAAGATCTAATCTTGAGAACAAGCCTTTCTTCTTCTCTTTGATTTCTATTTTGATTAAATCTTAAAATTAGGGTTTTATTATAATTTCTTATTCCACAGATTTAATCAAATCGTGTGGTGGAATCAAAAGATTGGATTCAACAAGGAGATCATTTCAGATCCTACGGATTTAAGGTAATCCTAATATCCATCGCATTAAATTCATATGAGCTTTTTATCGATGGTAATTATTTTCACATCCATGAACGATCCGAGTTTTGCTTGGATTAAGTGATTCAATTCACGACAACGGAATCCCTACAAGATAGTGGTTGGAATTGTTGAGAGTTGCGAACTCAATTGATTTTAGTCACTTGGCCATATATTTCCCTTCCTTTCACTTAAAGTCGACATTACAACCAAATGAAAAATCATTTATGATCCTATGTCTTGTAGGCACATACTTGTAGTGGAGAAATTAGAATGTCTGCAAGCATATAGTAGAACTTGATTTGCATGACTGTTCTGTGTGCTCATATTACCCTAAACACTTGTGTGAATGAGCGAAACACTATCCCTGTGAGTCTTCCATAGTTTACTAATTTTAGTATTCCTACAAAATGTTAGTGTGATGTGGATTATTGGTTTTGACTGTGAAGAATCTTGTGAGGCTTTGTACTTTTCATCTACTTGAGCTTTTGATTGATTATTTTTGTTGATTTAGGACAATCAAGTGTTCAAGTTTGGGGGGATTGATAAGCTCGTATTTTGTCTCGCTTATCGCATTATTTATTTGTTGTTTCATGCATTTGCATTAGATTAGGTTCAGTAATTGAGCATGAGAGTATTTTAGAGGGTATAATGCTTGTAGTGTTTGGTTTTGCAGGTAAAAAGGTCAAAAATGGTGAAAGTTGATCAAAACATGAAAAATCCGAGAAAAGCCCTCTGTATCGGTCGACGTGTGGGATTTTAATCGACATGGAGGTCAATATGGAGCTTGTGTCTGGCGACATGGAAGTCGGTAAGGAGAGGCCTATGTCGATCGACGCACGACATTTCGATCGACATGCGGAGCCGCTCTGGAAGGAAACACGATTTTATTAGTCAAGTGCGGGATTGAGAAGGGATTTACCAAAAATAACTTTTTTTCTACAGTTCAAGACCTCAGGACCTAACTCTATCACTATACACTCATGTATTAGGTCTAGATTTATTGTCATTCATATTATTCACCATAGAATTCAATTTTTACTTTTGTTTTGCCTCTTTGTTTTTATTGCTTTGAAGATTGAAGAACTGTATCATAATTTATTTTCTGTGTTTATTTATCAAGTATGTTCTTTAATGAAAATTAATATTCCTATTTCAATGTTTTTTTTAGTATGTCTGGCTAGAAACCTTAAGAGGTTATAAGGTTTTTCTCCATTTGATTTGCATGTTATAATTCAATTAATTTAAACCCTCATTAATTGGTTCAAATTCTCTAGCTTTGATTCTAAAATCTAATTCAATTGAAGGATCGAGAGATAAAAATTGGATTAGGTTGTTAGTTGTTAATTTGAGACCGAGAGGAGATAATTGAATATAGGAAAAAAGAATTTGATATTACTGTTTTCTGTCTCAAAAAGAAGATTCATTTATTGGGTTCAATCTGCATGTTTATTGATATTGACTAATTTGTGTAACTGAAATTCACGTGCTAGTAATGTATGTTTTAATTGTGTATCAAATTTCCCACCATGAATATTTATTTGGGTTTGGATTGATTGTTTTATGCATGTAATTAGACTGGTTGAATTCCCTAGGATCTGTGATTTTATTTATCTGATTTTATTTAAAAAGTATTTTCTAAAAATAAAACTAGCTACTCTCAAATTTGAATTTGCTCAAACAATAATATGATAAAACCATGTCCAATACATAAAATATTCTCATTACACTTTTCCCTGTGGGTTCGACAACCTTTGGATTTACAAATTTATTTGCTCACTGTGCTATAATTGTATGCAATTTTAGCATCAATCAGTCTCTAAAGTCCAACTGATCTGATACCACTTGTTGGTCCCTAATCACAGTATGTAATAGGCAGCGGAAGATTTTATAACTTGCACTCTCCAAGCTGATTGTTCTTACACCAGCTTGGGTAATAGAAAATTGGTTGTTTAACGATAAAAAATTAAGTAGACAAATTCAAGCATTACTCCAACACTTGAGGTGTTGGATTTTGAATCCAATGCAAAAACTTAAATATAGCAATAAAGGTGCAAATGATTTATAGAGGTTCATACTAACTTGTCCTACGTCCTCTCTTCAGACTCGCAGTCTGGAAATCACCAAGCGTTGGTTTACAAAATGTAGCATGATATATTGTTAGATGGTAGATGCCGCGTCAGCCAATCTACTATCGCACTCGCCTAGTACTTACTTGCCCTTACTTCTCTAGATCTAGAGTGTGGGCACACCACTCGGCCTCCTGCTGATCGTGGGACTTTGAGCTCTTCCTTAGAACGTGTTGGTTGTTGCTTAACGCCCGTAATAGTTACTACCGGAGAAGTGACAACTCCAAGATGTTTTCTTTTTTGGAAAGTAGGAAAACTAAGTAGATAGCTCGTGCTAGATGCAAAGAGCCTCATGTCCAAATATGGCACACGTGGACCGATTGAACAACCTAAAAGCTTTAAGTGTTGAGCATGAATTTCAGCAGAGTTTTGGTGCTTTCGTGATTTGTTAAGTTCGGTTTGGTAACATTCTCATCTTGAATGCATCTTCTATTTTTAGGCAGGCAGGAGAGGTTTGAATCTTGGAACCGTTGTGTAACAAAGGAACCCGTCAAATCGGAAGTCTCACTTTTTTTGAATCGATGCATCGTTTACTATCAGAGAAGATGGACTTTGCAGACTTTAGCCAGAACGACTCCGAGCTAGTCCGAGTAATGTCTACTGGTTGATTTTTTGGACGGACAAGCTTTAAGGATCACAAACTTTAAGATCTCATTTCTTAAAATCTGGACTTGTAAATTATACATTTGTCTTGGGTTGAATGTCTCTAGTAGTTGGGTTGGAAATAACCCTTGTTTGTGACACTTTATTGGTGAGCTCTTTGATGGTGCAACTTGTAATGACGTGTCAGTCAGCTACCTCGAAAGGTAAAGGCTCTTGCTGGAGAAGACATTGCATCCAACAAACTCCCAAATCCTCACGATCAGCTCCTTACAACTCGATAGATCCTAATACAAGATATTACAAGTTCGAACAAATCTATGCTAGAGAATCACTAACTGGTGGTTTGTTTGACACATCAAAACATACAATAAGGATGGAATTACTAACAATAATTGTTAACAATGAGTTAAAATGATTAATACCAATTATATACTAAGGGAGCGTTTGGTTTAAGTGTCGGAATCACTATGGGTATGTGTATGGTTATGAGTTTGAAAGTAAATGGAATGAGTATGGGTTTAAGTATTCCAATAAAGATGTTTGGTATATAAGATGAGTTTGGAATCATTTTAAATTCTTCAAATTCATATATTAAGAAAAATATTAAATAATACACAAATAATATATATGATAATATTATTACTATAATATTTTTAATTATTAATCTAATAATATTATCTTAATACTAATATTATAGGAAATTATATAAAAAAACAAACAAATAAATTTGGGCATAAAATTGGGAATGAAATGAAACCCTCCAAATTATGGGGGAATGGGGATTCCCAACTTTTTGGAAATCAACCCATTCCCACGGGAATGATACCCGATAATCAAACTATAAATTTTGAAATAATTTAATTCCCTGATTTCAAAACCCACCAACCAAACACCCCTAAAAATGTAATTGGTGTGTCGTCATATTTAGTATGTCGCTGATCAAATGAAGATTCATAACTCTATACCATGTGTTAAATGCATACAAAGCCATGGCTCATATACACCTGTTGATAAAGCTCAAATACAAAGCCTAGCGGTGTCAGTTTGAGTTGTTAGGGTTTACTCTGTATTTGATTAACTTAACAGAACTAGACTCACAATCGATTTTATATTGAGTTCCAAATAAATCGGCTGAGATAATAATTTACTCAACTCAGTTCAATTATTTCCATTTATATTATTATTTTTAAATAAAAATATATTTATTTAAATTTATATATTCATATGTTTTTTTAAATCTTAAGACTCATTACCTTTTATTATAGGTAAGGTGTATTTACCCTTACCGTGGCGGTGGGAACACTTATATTAATTTTAGTCGATTTTTATGTTATATCTGAAATTTGGTCGGACCATGATATGGTGTGGGTTGGGTTGGCTTGGCTTGGCTCGGCTCATTCATTGGCTGATAGACTGATGGGGGCACAGGAACATTTCCCTTAAATGTCGAAGCTCAATGATTCTGCCACGTCACCTCTTCTCCTTCGGTGACAAAACGGATTCATCATTCATTCTCTCTCTCTCTCTCTACCCTTCGCCACTCTACTGCAAAATTCATTTTCATCCGCTTCACTAATCAATCACAGTGGCATCAACAAATCATTCCGTCTACGGTTTCTGGATTCTGAAAAAGTTGATGTTCCATTGGTTTTCACCGAGTTAGTTTTTTTCATTTTCATTTTCATTTTCATTTCCTTTTTTTTTTTTTGGAAAAATCATATTTCTGAATGATCCAACTAGGATCTTCGGCGATCTTCTGTTTTATCCGATTCGTTGTTCCTTCTTAATCTGATCGATCTGTTATCTTTGATTGGTATATTTTCTTTCTATATTCTTTAACAATCGAATAAAGCGTGCTCCTGGATCTGCATCTCGGCATGTAACTTTACGGCTTGATGAATCAACTATTCTGAGTGTAAGAGAGTATTATTAGACTTGTTTTATGTGTTGTATCCCTATTTTGTCACTCAATTTTGGAAGCCGTTGCCTCTTTCTGTTGGATGTGGAAACCGAACACTTTGAAGATATATATTGTGATAAATTGGAGGACTTAAAGTTTGAATGTGACTTGTTTATCAAATTAATGAAAAATATTAGTGAGACTTCGTTTTGCCAAATTTGACTGGTTAACCGCTACCTTCTCACTATTGAAATTAGAATAATAATAAAAAAAAACAAAAGCACCCAGGATTTCTAATCGTTGGTCTCATTAAATGAGTTAGTGGTAAAGTAATTACTCTATGAAAAAAATATTATGAATACAAATTTTTGTTGTGTTTTTATCCTTATTTTATAATAATTATCAGCCCAAATTAAAAGAAAGTGATGGATGATTGTGGTTTAGCAAACCCATTTCATATTGGTTTGATGGTTTTCGAGTCTCTGTTGTTTGTCTTCACCCGGGAGTTTTAACAATAATGAAATGCATAAACATCTCTTCTCCCACTAATCTGTTTTTATGTTTTTTTTTTTTTTTCTATATCTTCATTAGATTCAATTTCGTATCAAGACATCTGCTATAGATGTTATGCAACAGTGTCTTGAGGTCTGCATATCTCTGGGTGGGACATATCGGTAGATACACTGAGGTCACACTACTGAGATATATCTGCCGAGGTTCAAATAACACTGGGTATTTAAATTCTTTGTGGAACTATAATCTTGGAAGAACAAGATCAGTGATGTTGGACTGTGGAACAATTGCTAAAGGATGTCCAGTTGATGTTTTACCTGAGAAGGATGAGTATGGTAGCTATGCTACGGGAGGATGGAAGAGGTGATTAGTTTTGAGTTTCTTAAGTTTTGTTGTCTGTGACAGTTTTTTTAGTAATTATTTCATGGAGAAACATTTTATACATATTAGTTTATCACACATGCTCGTCTATATAACCTAGTACTATTTTTAAATTACGTGCAAAATACTCGTGTGTTAGCTTTTATGGCTGCAAGTCCAATTGATTCTGCTGATTTTGTTGTCATTGTTACATTGCTTAATTATTGTGATGCTATGTGATTGCAAGCCATATTCACATTTTATTTCCTAATTTAACAGTGAAGATGGAAGATTAAGCTGCGGATATTCCAGCTTTAGAGGTAGAAGGTCTAGCATGGAGGACTTCTATGACATTAAAGCTACCAAGATTGATGAGCAGCCAGTCTGCCTCTTTGGGATATTTGATGGTCAGCTGTCGTCCTATAACTACATTCATTTTTCTAGAAGTTTGCATATATAGCCAGAAGAATAGGATACTTACTGGAGGATCAAATCCCAATCTAAATTGTCCATTTAAAGAGATGGCTCGAGATACAAAAGTTTTTGTATTGTATATTTTAAATGGAATCTAGTCATGAATCCTATTGTGTAGTTTCTACACTTGTGAAAAAATGAAGGGGTGTTGCAGCGTAGACAAACTTAAACCCAGTACATTTTTGTCCTTTTTTTTAGCTTGTTCAAACTCATTGATTAAGAGAATATAAATATCATGGAACCATTTTTTCTACTTGACTTTGTTCTTGAAAAATCTGTGTTCTATAGATTTTTGTATCAATTTGAAATTTTGCATAAGATTTAAGTATCTGATTTGACTACATGACCTCTAACATTTACTGCAAACTGCACGGAATTATATTGTTTGGAGCTAGCTGCCTTTCTTTTTTTCACCTGAATATATTCGTAAAATGTTTGATATTTTCTGCTTTTATGAGGAGAGGGGAAGAGTTAATGTCTTCTATTGGTTTGGATTGTGATAGGTCATGGTGGCTCTCGTGCTGCTGAGTTTTTGAAGGAACATCTCTTTGAGAATCTAACAAAACATCCAGAATTTATTACAAACACGAAAGTGGCTATTAGTAAGTTGAAACACAAATATTGTGTTAACCAAATGTTGATATGTGACTGCATGTTTGGTTCATCATTTCTTTCATATTTTTGGGTATGCACCAAATCTTGTGGGTAATACGAAATATATTCTTTCTTTTGCATCCCAGGTGTAACCGTGTAGCATGTATGATGCAATATTGAATACCTATCTAGTCATTTATCTGCAAATAAAGTGCAATAACTTATCTCTCGTGTGGAACTACTTAGCAATATGTTTTCATGTACTCAGAATGTGTTGTGTAAATCTTTAAGTAACACCTGATGATTTTTGCACAAACTGACTTGTAGAGGTTCACAGCAGTCCAGCACTAGATTTATTGGACAATTGTATATTCTTTTGTTCTCTCTTCTTATCATTGTAACCTGGGTGCTCTATAATTGTGCTACTGTCCTGTTTAACTGAATTAGCTTGGTTGCATGCTAAGAAGTCCTATATCTTATGAAAGGCCGGGTGTAATGGTTGTCTTTTTTATTCAAGTGTGTCTTTTAATTAGTAGTGAACCCCAAGCCCCCAATAACTAACACAAAACCACAGGTGAAACATACCAGAAGACTGACAAAGACTTTTTGGATTCTGAAAAGGAAACCTTCCGAGATGATGGCTCGACAGCTTCAACAGCAGTCCTTGTTGGCAATCACCTCTATGTTGCTAATGTTGGAGATTCTCGAACTATTATATCAAAGGCTGGAAAAGGTACTAAATAGTCATTTATGCTTTCAAGCCACTTCCAAGAGTTGCGGAGCAAAGAATTTTTTTTCTTCTTTTTTACTTCTGTTTTCTGATTAGAATTGTAGTTATAGTATCATGAAATTATTGCTCCAAACTGGTATATATATATATATATATATAGAGGAGGGATCATGTAAAAAAAAATCCTCATATGAGAAAAAATAATGAATCATGTCCATCAAATCTAAAAAAATCAATGGTTAATATTGAATCAAGCAACAACTAAAATGCAATCAAGCAACAACTAAAGCACAATCAAGCAACATTGCAATCAAGCAACGACCTGAATACAATCAAGCAATGCCGTGAATGCAATCAAGCATCTTTCTCACTTTCTCACGTTAAGAGTTTTCTCACTGGATCCGCTATATATATATATATATATATATATGTATATATATATATTTGTTTGGGGGTATAAATAATTTATAACCACTGGTGGACTTGCAAAATGGCATCAAGTAAATGGGATGCCGGACTAACTTTTCGTTGACTTGACAAGTAGAAAGCAATACCTTGTTCAATCATTTTCTATTCTGCTTGGGCCAATTATCTTTTTGGGATTGTGATACTGTTTAAAATATCGAGGCCAAATTGTTTTCAACTAATGTCCCCTATTCCATGTTTGACAGCAATTCCACTCTCAGACGATCATAAACCAAATAGAAGCGATGAGAGGAAAAGAATTGAAAATGCTGGAGGTGTTGTAATGTGGGCAGGTTTGGCCAATTTATATTAAGCAGACCCTCATGCTTGTTTAGTATCATGCAACTGTATCAAGAATACATTGCCCTACTGTGAATGGGATTCCTTTCCATGTAACATAAGAAGTTATCATATATTTCCAAACCGTGCATTCGCTAGAGGGGCCTAATTGATGAACGAACTCACTTGTTATGTCCAGTTCCTTTATTTCCATATCCTGTCATCTGAGAGGCTGATTGTTCTTGAGAGAAATGAGGGTGCGCAATAAAAGGCGGGTTATTTTGGTTTAATTACTTCTTGAGATTTCATGTGCCCATAGAATGTGCTTTTGTATACTTGTCCCATGTGATGAAAGTTGCCCCTTGATCTCCATTAAATGTTTTTGTATCAGGTACTTGGAGGGTTGGAGGTGTCTTGGCCATGTCTCGTGCTTTTGGAAATCGCATGCTGAAACAATTTGTTGTAGCTGAACCCGAGATTCAGGTATTCATATTTCTGTCATATAGGGTTCAAATGGATGGTATTTGTTGGTAATGTATTAGCCTGAGAGAGTACAATTTCAATTGATCTAAAATATTGAACTTCTTCAGTTCACATTGATATTCTAAACTTAACTGTGCTGTCTTGGCTTACAAAGCACACTTTGGTTGAACTTCTTGAGATCATAGTATCACTAATTGTGATCACGTAACTTTACTTGCGATACGTGGTTCAAATCACTTGAATGTTACAGGACCAGGAGGTAGACCAAGATCTTGAATTGCTTGTGCTTGCCAGTGATGGGCTTTGGGATGTTGTAGCCAATGAGGTAATCCTTTAGATTGTTTCTTCATATTGTAATATTCTATATTGGATTTCCCGTTATTTAAATTGTTTGAGGCTTAATATTTTGCTTTTTTTTTTTTTGCATAAAATAGCCACGTACCAATGCAGATGCTTCATAATATTAGAGGGATGACTAAAGAATCATACGTTCAAAATAATTGGAGGGTTCTGCAACTTTTAAAGTTATTCACTATTCCATCTTAATCCCATGATAGTCAAAATTGAATGTGATTGTTTAATTTAAATTGAGTATTTGTTGCTCTGCTCTTGGATGCTAATTGAGAAACAGTCACAATGAATGAAGCAAAGCAAAATGACAATGGATGGTTATACTTATAATAGCGTATAAATATTGCTAACAGCAAGGGTTGAACTTGAACCATCATTTACAGGATGCTGTTTCGATAGCCCAAACAGAAGAAGAGACCGCGGCAGCTGCCCGGAAACTGACAGAAACTGCGTTTGCTCGTGGGAGTGCAGACAATATAACATGTATTGTGGTGAAGTTTCACCATGAGAAAGTGGATGGCGATGGTGAAGTCGAATGAGTGAAATCACTTCCAACTTCACAAGAAGAAGAGCCTTTGAAAATCCAGAAGAGTTGATCAATTGTTGAGTCGTACGCGTAATCGGAGTTGCAAATATGATGGTGAGGCGTTCCAGGTTGTGATTTATTCATTCATTGGTTTGTTTCATGGTTTTTTTTTTTTTTTTGGGGGGAATATCTACAAGCTTGTTGGGATTTTTTTTTTACCATTTCGAGTTACAACATAAATTTTAAGAAAGTTTTTTTTTCGTCTTATTTTTCTTGGATGATTCTATTAATTTTTAGTTGATCGTCATCCATATAAAATATAAGAGAGTGGATCACATACTAAAAATTCATTTTTACTAAATAGGAATGAATCTACATCATTCATCTACGAAAATTAATGGTTGAGATTAAATTTTTTTTCTTCAAATTTTATGTTTTTTTTATTTTATAAATCATGCTTAATCGAATTAAGCTTGATTTATAAAATAATTAAGCACGAACCAAAATCATGCTTAATTTTTCGATCTTTGATGTTTTAATCTCAATCATTGATGCTATAAATTCAATGGTTGAGATTCATTCCTATTTAACACAAATTTTAATTTTAGCATGCACTTGATCAGAACTTTATAGTATGATATGTACAATTTTATGCATGCTCATGATGTCACTTTGAGCATTCAATATTTTAAATGGAAAACATGTGATGCTCTTTCTTGAGCATTAGAGCTTAAGATAAGCAAATAATAGTTGTATGACATCTAAACATGCATTTTCTGATATTACTATATAAAGAAAAAACGTAAAAAGAAAAGGAGCAATGATAAAAAAAAATGTACAATGTCTATGTTTTACTTTTCTAATATTTTCTATAAAGAAAAAATTGAAAATATGAAAAACTCCCCGAGGCGCGCCTTGGTCGCCTCATCTCGCCTCAGAGGCACCTTGAGGAATATGCGCACATCAAAGAATAAAAGGCGGTGGAGGTTGGCCTGAGGCGTGCCTCACCGCATAGGCAAGCCTCAGGCGCACTTTTTTTAACAATGCTTGGTATACTAAGGTATACAATAAAATTTTGTTACGATACAATATACAATTATTACGATATGTTGGTCCCAAACTAGTGTACGTTAATATGTAGCAAAAGTCTTACTAGCTTGCATTCTCCAAGCTGGTTGTTCTTGCACCAACTTGGGTAATAGAAAATTGGTTGATTAGCGAGCTCTTTAACATAGTTGTATTCATCAAATATAGTCCAACACTTGAGGTGTTGGGTTTTAATTCCAAACACATAAATAATGAAAGAAGTAAAATGCACAAGGATATTACAGAGGTTCAAACTAAACTATCATATGTCATCTCTTCAAAATCGCAGTCTGGAAATCACTAAGCTTAAAATTACAAAGATGTTGCACGATCTGTAGCTAATTGGTAGATGTCCATGTCTACCAGTCCACTAGCGCACTTGTTGAGTTCTTCGCTCTCTTTCGCTTCTTCAGATCTGAAATGTGGGCGCAGTACTCAACCTCTAGATGGTTGTGGGACGAGCGTGCCAGCTTGCGGTATAAAATCCGTGATAGTCACCACCGGAGAAGTGGCAACTCCAAAGTTGTTTTTTTACATGGAAAGTAAGAAAATCGAGTAGATAGCTCTTGCTAGATGCACAGAGCCTCGTGTCCAAAGATGGCACAAGGAACATGAGCTGATAGACATCTTGAAAGCTTTAAGTGTTGAATATGAATTTTAACAGAGTTTCGGTGCTTTCGTGATTCATGAAGTACTTCTCCTCTTGAATGTAGCCTCTATTTATAGACGAATCTGGAGAGGTTTGAATTTTGGATCCGTTGTAAGACACGAGGAATGTATCCAATCGGAAGTCTCACTTTTCATGAATTGTTGTGTCCTTTGATGTCAGAGCAGGTAGACTTTGGCAACTTAAGTCAGAACGACTCTGAGCAAGTCTGAGGAATGTTTGTCGGTTGATTTGTTGGACGAACAAGCTTTTAGGATCATAGACATTAATGTCTCATTTCTTAAAGTCTAGACTTGTAAAGAGTTTGCTTGTCTTGTCTTACTTGTTTCTACTAGTTGGTTTGGGAATCGCATTTGTTGGTGACACTTTGCTGGTAAGCTCCTTGCTGGTGGAACAATAGCTGGTGATGACTGATAAGTTCATTATTTCGTTAACTTATCAAATAGTTTTTAGCTCATTTAGTGTTCAAGTTGCATGATTTTCATGTTTATTTATGCATCATGGTATTTTTGTGTTGTATTTGTGTTTGGTGGTGAATTTTCGTAGGAAAAGTGGTTAAAATCGTACAAGGAAGAAAAGTGGTGAAAAGTGTGTGTCGGTCGACACAGGTGGTTGACGGAAGATTTTTTTTGAGCCGAGTAGGAGGTCGATGATGATACGCGTGTCGACCGATGCGGACTCGCATCGGTCGATGTGGATGGTCGATGCTGACATGGCGTGTCGACTAGGGAGGACGTTGAGGAGAAAAGCGCGTCGACCGACGTGACCTGTGTGTCAGTCGACGCAAATGTCATATTTTCGGGAAATTGTGATTTTTGGGAAATTTCTTTCTTGTTTAATCGTATACCTTGTGGGGATCATTACTACACTTATATAAACACATGTATTCGAGTTTTTAGGGTGAGACAGTTGATTTTCAGAGTTCTAAATATTTTCTAAGGCAGAATTGAGTTTACTTTGTATTTTGGAGATTGGAGACATTTGATGGAACTAAATTGCTTTCTCGAGACTCTGTTTTGAATCAATGCAAGTTTATTTCAGGTTTTATCTTTTCATAATTATTATGATTAGTATGAACTACATTCTTAATCAGATTCTAGGGTTCTAAATCTATCATGACTGCATGTTTATAGATTAATTCAATCTAAATGTCTTTTCTTGTTTGATTTGTGAAATTATGTGCTTTAACTGAAACCCGGATTTGTCGGCCACTCATTTAGGTTATTAGTTAATTAATTGAGACTCAAAAGGTGATAATTAATTAATAGGAAAATAATTTCACAATATAATCAATTATTATTGTCTTAAAAAGAGGGAATTAGATTATAGGATTTAATATGTTGATTTTTGGAGTTATTGAATTATTCTTGTGAAGGTAAAGTGAATTCGATAATCTACTTTGTAAATTATCAAACCATGAAATTTACAATACTTTTCTGATTTCCATCTTGCAATGAATTAATTTGGTATTTGATGAATTCATCTATTGCATGTTAGGAAGAATAGTAATAAAAATCCATAGAATCTGAATCTTTGCATTTGATTTAAAACCCGTTTAATTCTTCTGCCTGATTTTATTTAAGTTATTTGAAAATTGGTTCTGATTTAGTCTTTAAATTATTGTCACCAAAACCTTTTAAATTTGATTTCCTCAAACAATTTTCTGAGAAACTATAGTTCAATACTTATGATTGTTCGTTATTTCATTCCTCGTGGGATTGATAATTGTTATTTGCCGCTATATTGTTAGCTATGCTGAGTCGTTAATAAGTTTAGCGATCAGATTTTAGCGTTGTTGCCGGGGAATGAATAGAACTAATCTTGATATTGAAATGTTATCGGAATATTAATTTGAGCTTTATTTTTATTTTTTTAGTTTGAGAAAAACTTGGTTCTGTTTCGACTGACTTGAGTCCCTGTCGGTCGACGCGATTTAAAATTTGCATCAGCAGTCACAGGCCCCATATTGGTTGACGCACGCCAAGAAAATTAAAAAAAATTATTCTATATTTTAATTTCCCTTAGTTATTTATTTCCAATATTAGTTGTTTCATTTAAATTTATTTCCTTGTTAATTGTTGCATGTTAGATTTATTTACTTTAGTATATGTTTTCTTTTTATTTATTTCCTGTTTGATCATTTTCCATCTCTTTCTGTTCAGATAGTTTATCACCACAAGGACAAGAGGGAAGGAATTGATTGCCTACGATCCTGAGATCGAAGCCACTTGCAGAAGAAATAACAGTAGAAAGAACCCAGGAAGAGGAGAAAGTAGTGAAGACAAGTAGATGGAGGCAAACAATCAGAACAATGAGCCACAAAACAATCAGAATGCTCCACCTGCTCTTACTCCTGAAGAGCAAGCTGAGCTTGTCCGTGAGATGCATGCCATGAGGGTACAGATCCGGCTACTAAATGTGATGAACAACCGAAATCCTTGACTTGAGCCAAATCCCGCAGACCCACCAGAAGACAAAGAAGAAGAGCAGGAAAGGTTCGATGAGGATGAGAAGGAGAATGTCATTCAGAACCGGTACCGCCCCAGATTATGTGAGACAGATTTCCGAGTTGGCATCAATGCCAACAAATTCGAGTTGAAGTTGGGGTTGGTATAGATGGTACAACAGAGTCGGTGTGGGGGCCGAGCTACTGAGGACCCCTACTCACATTTGGACAAGTTCATCATGCTCTGTAATACTGTAAAGATCAATGGAGTTAGTCAAGGAGCCATCCGGATGCAACTTTTTGCATTCTCTCTAAGGGACAAAGTTCAATCTTGGTTTTTTGCTCTCGATAAAAGCTAAATGGTACCTGATG